>CM035432.1:43955914-44015914 GCA_020310875.1 Ceratopteris richardii | reverse complement strand
CTCTCTCTCTCTCTCTCTCTCTCTCTCTCTCTCTCTCTCTCTCTCTCTCTCTCTCTCTCTCTCTCTCTCTCTCTCTCTCTCTCTCTCTCTCTCTCTCTCTCTCTCTCTCTCTCTCTCTCTCTCTCTCTCTCTCTCTCTCTCTCTCTCTCTCTCACACACACACACACACACACAAAATCAGGAGGAGTTGCACACCGGGCTTACGAATATGAAGATGAAACTTGACAGCATACGTGAGGAGGGAGAGATTGCCCCACACCTAGAGGACATTCGGACGATTATAAATAAAGAGTGCATAGAGGTGGTTCAGAGTGAGCTTGAGACTACAAAAGATGGATGGGTCGAAGTTGTCAAGAAAAACCTTCGACAGGAAGCAAAGAAGAACAGCCACCAGGAGGAGATCCACATAGTACACACCACCATTGAGGAGGAGCGGATGCGACAGGCCCGAAGGCTCAATGTTCGTGTCTCTGGCCTCATAGAGACAGACGGATCACCGGAGCAGAACGCGCATCACTTGTGCACACTACTTGGATACTGCACGGATGAGCCTCTTCCTTTCAACAGAACCTGGAGAGCAAGACGAGACACTACACGGAGCAGAGCACTTATCCTTCAGTTCTCGGATGAGGCCAGGAGGAGAGACTTCCTAAGACGACGAGCGGCACTACGCTCTGCACCGGGCACCCCGATCTATTTGGATGACGACCTCACACAAATGCAAGTAGAGCACAGACGCGCATGCATGCCACGTGTCCTCGAGGCCTGACAGGAGGAACATCGTGCCCTATACAGAGACGGTCGTGTCATCATCGATGGACGACCAATTGACTAGGGATTCGCGGCCTATGAGACAGCACAGCAGGAGGTGCGCTTTGCAGTCTGGAACTGCAATGGATCTTTGTGGACACATCCAGGACGCCTCGAGGAGGTGATGGAGGGAAGAGACATGATCTTCTTGACAGAGACACATGAGAGCCGGGGGAGGAGCCTACCGAGGATTGAGGGCTATGTATGGGAGTCAGTTCACCGCCGACAGATGAGACAGCACACCACACGAGGATCAGGAGGAGTAGTCGTGCTCTATAGACAGTCGCTACAACATAGGGTACAGGTGGTAGCCAGAGACCTAGAGGCGCGATTCATGTGGATACACCTCCAGCTATCAGAGGAGAGAGCAGTGTATTTCACCGTCTACTATATTGCACCCATCCTCTCGCGCTTCACACATTCACATGAGCAGCCCTCAGAGAGGGAGGGGCCAGACACCACATCGCCATATGACTGCCTCAGTGACACCATTATGGAGTACACCGGGATGGGGAAGTCTTCCTTGTAGGAGACTTCAATGCCCGCACTCAAAGCCACTAGTGTGAATCTATGACTTTGATGACCCTGAGATGCTTCGCACCATCGAGGACAGGTCTACACTCAGAGCCTCAGTCGACCCCGCCACACCCACCTCATACGGCCGACACCTACTCTAGATGGGAGCAGCACACCGTCTCATTATATATAATGGGATGGAGACCTGGCCCACCTCGGGTGGTCTCACCTGCATTCCACCCACGACACCACATGGAGGCAGTGTGGTAGACTATGTTATCGGATCCCCGAAGGCGACACTGCAGAGTCAGAGCCACGTCTCCCCATCCTTTTCCAGCCTTATATATCTTTGTGTAGCGATATACTTTTTATTTCATTTCATCCTCTACACAAGCCACGTCTCCCCATCCTTTTCCAGCCTTATATATCTTTGTGTAGCGATATACTTTTTATTTCATTTCATCCTCTACACTTGTACATGGTTTTTGTCTCATAGGCCAAGTTTGGCCTCAAGAAGACGTTAATATGACTCTCTCTCTCTCTCTCTCTCTCTCTCTCTCTCTCTCTCTCTCTCTCTCTCTCTCTCTCTCTCTCTCTCTCTCTCTCTCTCTCTCTCTCTCTCTCTCTCTCTCTCTCTCTCTCTCTCTCTCTCTCTCTCTCTCTCTCTCTCTCTCTCTCTCTCTCTCTCTCCCCCCCCCAAGACACTCTTCCAATCAGTATGCCTATTACATAGGATCCAGAGCATGGAGAGAGCGCATCACTTATAGAGTTTTCAAGGCATCATGCGACATGGCACTAGCAAGAGACACCTCCTTATGGTACGCAAAAACACAGGATTGGCTTTCCCTCCATGGTTTTGACATAGAGAGACTACCACCAATACAGTACGAATCCCACGCCCCCACCTATTCGCTCTCCCACCAAGAGAGAAATAGGATCATCCGTCAAGAGATATGACATATATGCATACAGAGGACATGGATCAGCCCAAGGGAGACATTGATACCGACAATGCTTCACTACCGTGAGGATTTTCTATAGATCTCAAACCAGGGCTTCATTGAGACTGCGCAATACATGCAGACATACCTACCACACCACCTTAAAGTCGTCATTGGGAAGCTTCGAGTTTCATCACATCGGCTCGAGATCGAGAGAGGTCGGGCTAGAGGAGTCCCTCGAGAGGAGAGGTGGTGCCCAGTATGCCATACAGAGATAGAGAGTGAGGAGCACCTGGTCATCAAATGTGCAGCTCAAATCTATGAGCAGAGTTTCAAATAGAGGAGTCACTCGAGTTGTGCATGACCACGAGTGGAGGATGGGGAGTTTCCTCGTGGTGGCATATGAGATATGAGATCAAATGCTACATCCTACACACCATACACGCGTGGGTACCCAGCAAACTATTGCTCAGTTTTTTTTAGCGAGTTGGGCCACATCAGACGGACAGCCTCCCAAAGGCATAGGGATCACACTCCAGACGGCAGCGGCACAGAAAGTGAGACGCCAACCACATAGGGTTGGGTACCGACGACCAAGATTGCACCGGGAGGATATCTCACGCGTCAGGATAGCCCATGACTACATGGAGCCATACTTGTTCCTGACATTTTTTTGACTTCTGACTTCTCATGTTTAGCCGACGTCTAACGGGTACAGAAAAACGTATCTGACGTTAACTGACATGACCTAAATTTTTGACAAAAGATTATGAATAGATATAGTGCATGCTATGTATAATAGCTATAGACAACAATATCATGCTATATATACATAGATATACATAAAATTGCACATGTGTATAAATATGTTATATGTACTTACAAAGTCCAGACTCCAATGTATTATCATTTATGTAGTATGTACATACTTAAGAGTCTATGTGTGTGTGTGTAGACATATGTAAATCCTCACTTAGTCATTGCTCAAGATAAGAGAAGTCACAAAGTGATTAAACATAATGATCCATTGATTCAAAATCTCATAGTCTCATAGATGAATCATCAAACTAAATACAAAGCTTTATGAAAGGAAAGCTGAAATGTGAAAGCACCAAAACATGATTTATGAAAATCATATGACCAAAACATTGTATCATGTCATGACTCGTACAAAATCATACTTCAAAGTTCAAAATCAATATCTGCTACATCATCATCATTACCACCACCACCACCATCATCATCATCATCATCATCATCATCATCATCATCATCATCATCATCATCATCATCATCATCATCATCAACATCAACATCATCATCATCATCATCATCATCATCATCATCATCATCATCATCATCATCATCATCATCATCATCATCATCATCATCAACTTCAACATCATCATCAATAGCATCCTTATTTGCATGGCTCTCTACAATAGTGCAACTATATGAAGTCTTTGATCATCATCTTCTTTTTCTATCATATCAAGAGTGATCTCCATTTTTTGAAAACCTCTTTCTTTGATCTTACATACAAGCCACAAGTTTGTGTGAATATACACTAACTTTTCAATGTTTTTGGGTTTCAATCTGTTTCTTCTTTTTGTATGAATCAATGAGAATGTGCTCCAATTCCTTTCACAAGGGGAAGCACAAGACCCTTGTGAAAGTATACGAAGAACTAATTTCTGTAAATTGGGAACACTTGGGCTAGATTGTTCCCACCATCTAATAGCATAATGCATTCTACTCTTTTCTCTTACAAGTGCACGTGAAAATTCCCCCGACATAGATTTGAATGCATCCAACTCATCACATAACACACCTTGCTTGACAACATCACCATGTGTGTAGCGCTCTATGACATCCATCCAACCACGATACACTTCTGTGTCCATATGTGGAGCCTTCTCCCTCCAAATAGGATGAAGAACAAATCCAGCAACATGTAGGGGGGAATGTAACATGTCCCATCTTGCAATGCAAAGATAATTCACTTCCTCAAGTCTTGTGGAATCAATACTTTCTAAGGCTGAAATTTTCTCAATCATCCTATCTGTAAGCTCATAAATAAGGCCCATTGTGGCCCCTTCTCTATCTGTCAAGCGCAATATTTTCAATTGCAGATATCTCTTCAGCCTTTTGGGTTTTAGCAACCTTTTTCTTGTATATTCCACGGATACAATTATAGAGCGTAACCCATTTTACACACCCTCATCAAGAAGGTTTGCAAGCATAATGAACATGTAAGCAAACCGTGTTTGTGCAAGTTTTATCAAGTCCTTATTGCTGAATTTTCTAAATAGAGCCAAAACAGTTGGCTTGATAGTCACAAATGTCACAATCTTTAGAGCATTATCTATTGCTCGCTTGACCCATGCAAGTTTTCCAATATCTTCAAACAACAAATCTAAGCAATGGCATGTCCATCTTGTGTAGAAAATATGTGGCCATTGTTGCTCTACCAAATATCCAGTTCTCACACAATTTGAAGCATTATCCATGCATACTTGCACAACATTGTCAGGCCCAACATCCAATATAGCATCTTTAAGTATCTCAAAGATGTATTCTCTTGACTTCACCTCACATGAAGTATCCACAGATCTTAAGAACATAGTGCCATAGATGCAAGACACCATAACATTGATGATGGGTCTATTTCTTGTATCAGACGTTGTGCATCACACACAATTGTACAGCCGAAAGTATTCCTTTTTCTCTAATCTTCAAGAGGTCATCTTCAATGCATCTGACTTCTGTGTGCAATTCTTTCTCTCTCAATCTTTGGTAGGAGGGAGGCTTGAAAGAAGGCCCTACCCTCCCAACTGCATGAAGCATTTGGATAAAGTAAGGACTCCTTACTTTCCAAAAAGGGATATCCTATGCAAAGAAGAAATGACGAAGAGCCTTGTATGAATTATATCTAACTTGAGCATCATAAACTTTGTCGAATGTTCCCTTCACTTCTCTTGGCCTTTTAGAAACATGGACACTAGTACTGTCTCCAAGTTCCCCAATGCTTTCCACGTTTCCAAATACATGGGATTCTTCTTGAGATTGCTCTGATGGTGGTACTTTATCGTGTATTCTTCTACATGTATCTTTGATATCTTGAGGTACATTGTCACACTTTCCTACACCAAAGCCCCTTAGGCCAAGTATATGTGCCCTTATGCGGTTTGCTCCTCTCTCCCATGTATGAGCACAAAACTTACATTTGAGTGTCCAATTCCCTTTCGGTAAAGACTTCACTTTGTCCACAAATTCCCATTCTCCTCCTGCCTTGCGAGGCATCTACATAACACCCAAAAAATATATCCAATTAGATTTTATTTAATGTGCTAACTCTGTCCTAACTCCTAATTTCTAACGCATAAGACTTAACTTTTAAGCACTCTCAAAATGTGCATTATGTAATATGGATAAATTATAATGCCTAGAGAACATGAGGATTTATCATATATGATATACCTTGATGGTATTCGAAATTGGGCTTGGACAGTGGACCAATCGAAAGCTGAAGGGCTGTTGGACGACAGACAGAGGGCTTCGAGCAGCACCTGGACAATAGCGGACTCTAGACAGAGGCTAATGAAGATTGGAGGTTGGATCCTTGAGGGCGTGAGGGTAGACTCGCAGACCTGTCACCTCGCTGCTCTGTTGTCCTCGGTCTAAGGTAGACTGTATGCAAACAAATACACACACACGCGGCACTGTAGACTGTATGCGTGCCCGAAAACAGGTATAAAGCACTGTAAACCCCCAAATTATTTTCTCTGCAGTAGTAGCGTCAGGAAAACGTTCCTAACGCTGTCGTTACTGACGTTGTACCAGACGTCAGGAAAAGTTTCCTGACGTGTCAGGTTACAACACTGCATGGAGCACAAGCGCACAACCAGCACTTGGACAGCCTTCCTCCAAGAGGTACTCATACCTCTGCCGATGTGCCATATACTCCACCCACCTCCACCCATCATCGGCAGTTCGGGTATACACATTCACTCCCTCATGGGTCCCCCTTGTATTAGGTGATCATTATCTACTACTAAGTCAGAGCCACGCTCCCCAAGGCACCACTATTTTATCCCCACTACCTCCTCATTACCGGTTACACCATCCTTTGTTGTTTTCAGCCTACACAGTTTTGTGTAGCGAGAATTTTTCCTTTTCATTGCTACACAGAGATTGCGACAATTGTATATGATTTTGTCTCGTAGGCCAAGTTTGGCCTTTGGAAGACGTTAATATACCCTCCCCCCTCCCTCCCTCCCTCCCTCTCTCTCTCTCTCTCTCTCTCTCTCTCTCTCTCTCTCTCTCTCTCTCTCTCTCTCTCTCTCTCTCTCTCTCTCTCTCTCTCTCTCTCTCTCTCTCTCTCTCTCTCTCTCTCTCTCTCTCTCTCTCTCTCTCTCTCTCTCTCTCTCTCTCTCTCTCTCTCACACACACACACACATTGAGGACCCACAGATCTAGCGAGATTATGCAGCACAATTATATGATGTGCCTCGATAGCCACCCATCCCACAGCCACATGAACCTAGACCCACACACTCTTCTTTCTTTACTACATTGATGGTGGAGAGGGCCATACGTCGTATGCAACATAGGCGGGTTGCCGATTGTACTAGTTTACAGAGCGAGCACCTCATCTACACAACCTCCACTATAGCCCCATTGATTGCACATGTCTTCAACCGGGCTAAAGGGTAGGGTTTCCCACATGAGTGGACAAAGCATACTATCGTGCCTATCCACAAATCTGGTGACGCTCTAGATCCAGGTACCTATAGGACTCATGATTGGCCACACAATGGCCGAGTTATATGGAGCAGTTCTTGAGGCAGAGCTTAGCTCATACACAGAGGCAGAGAACCTCTTAGCACCAGGCCAGGCCCGGTTAAGACGAGCTTTTTCCACTATCGACCATATCTTCATCCTATGTTGTCTCATTGATGGGGCAAAGGCAAAGAAGAAGAGACTTTATTGTTGCTTTGTGGACAAGGCTTTTGATACAGTTCCACGTGAGAGGCTGTTCCAACTCCTACTGAGCCTTCGGATCCCGACAAAGATGATATGGGCCATCTACACTCTCTACGAGAAGGTGTTTGGTCGAGTTGGATGCCCTGGAGGTCAAAGCCCATTGCCAGCACCATTGGTGTTAAGCAAGGCTGTCCACTCTCACCAACACTTTTTGAGCTTTACATTGATGAGATCTCCGATTACAGACTATGAGCAGGCAGGGACGGGCGCGACCTAGGAGGTACCCCAGTTCACATTCTTTTATATGCGGATGATATGTTTTGATTTCAGAATCACCTGCGGGGCTCCAATGCCACCTCGGAGCCTTGGATGATTTTTGTTCACATAGAGGATTGGTTGTGAACCTTGGCAAAACCAAGATCATGATCTTTCACACATCCAATCCAGTGAGGAGTGCAGCCATCTTCACCATAGCAGGAGGGCACGTCGAGGTGGTCACTTGGTACGTCTACTTGGGAGTTACTTTCACCAGTCTACCAGGACCTTTCACCATGAGGCAGGCAGCTATTGACACTCACCCAAGGGTATGCAGCCCTAGCCATGCTAGAGTGGAGGTGCTACCGGGCACACTTCCAAGAACCTCGCACGAAAGGGTGGCTTTTCAACACATAGTCACCCCCTCCTTGATGTATTCAGCGACAATACGAGCACCAAGTTTGACAGTCGATCAGTGGGCACAGATTGAGAGGCCACGTGTATGTATGATCTCATGCTTGTTCTTGTTCCATATCAAGCAGACCATACCACATGACATCATAAGAGCAAAGCTCTCTACACCACCCATGGTCCTCGAGGCACTATTCCAAACAGTGAGTTTCATTCAGAGGGTGAGGGAGTTGCCACACGATAGACTCACTTTTGAGGAAGCTATACAATTATCTCAGAGTGAGCATGATAGAGCCCGATACTCACGGGTCACAACTTGGTTTGCGACACATGGGCTCGATATGGAGAGTTTGCCACCTTTTCAGTAAGACTCGGACTCACCTTACTATCACCTCTCTCACAGTGAGAGGAATATGGTGCTAAGACAAGACTTATGGAGGCTCTACATCAGGAAAGTATGGAGATCACCTAGTTTAAAGGGGAGGATGTCAAACTGCAAAGACCGGTTTCTCACCATTATGTCTGATGGATTCATACAAGAACCACACTATTTGGACACCTATATGCCACAGAGTTCACGAGTAGCGATTGGCCAACCGAGGGTCGCATCACAGAGATTGGAGATCGAGAGTGGGAGACACAATGAGGTCCAAAGAGCAAAGCGGATCGACAAACTATGTAGAGAGGAGGTGGAGAGTGAGGAGCATTTCGTATGTCGATGCAAAGCATTCACTCAGATTAGAGACACATAAGAGACTTTGTTCAAAGCACAGCCCACCCTATGAGAGATTATGGACTCCCAAGGTCATAGACAGTTAGGATGTTTCTTGATAGAGATTCAAAGGCATAGAGATGCACTCTTACCACTGACACACACAACTACACAAATGAAGAGGAGTCAGCCACAGCTCACTGATCTTTTCCAGAGATCTAGAGTCCCCTCCCCACCTGATTCCGAGCGAGGAGTGACACTATGCTCACTGATCTTTTCCAGAGATCTAGAGTCCCCTCCCCACCTGATTCCGAGGGAGGAGTGACACTATAACAAGCTGAGGTGAGTCGAGCTAGACGACAACCACGAGTCACAGCCTTCAGAGGAGAGAGTCAAGCCGACATCGCGAAGCAACTACGAAGCGAGTACCCTGATGAGAGAAGATCTTATAGCTTTCATACAGGCAACTCTACCACCGGCTCCACCTATGTATCACATCCTCCACCCCTCCATTACCACTCGATGGAGCTAGTAGACAAATGCATCTTCATGATTGTATTTCCCTCAGCATATAGACATGCATATGCCCCCAGAGATAGGGTTCCATCGTCCTTAATATTTTACCATACATGTTTGAGACTAGATTGTATTAGCTTTATGCTCTTGTTTTACTTTTGTGACAGCCGAATGACATCCGCATCATGTATCTTATGTTTTGTCTCATAGGCCGACTTTGGCCTATCATAGACATATAAACTCTCTCTCTCTCTCTCTCTCTCTCTCTCTCTCTCTCTCTCTCTCTCTCTCTCTCTCTCTCTCTCTCTCTCTCTCTCTCTCTCTCTCTCTCTCTCTCTCTCTCTCTCTCTCTCTCTCTCTCTCTCTCTCTCTCTCTCTCTCTCTCTCTCTCTCTATATATATATATATATATATATATATATATATATATATATATATATATATATATATATATATATATATATATATATATATATGTGTACGTGTGTATGTATGTGTGTGCGTGTGCGCGTGCATGTGTCTATATATTATTATTAATATTATTATTATTATTAATAATATTAATATTATTATTATATATATGTGTGTGCACGTGCGCATGCATGTGTCTATATATTATTATTAATATTATTATTATTATTATTATTATTATTATTGTTGTTATTATTATCATTATTATATATATAAGAGTGTGTGTGACGTGTGTGTGTATATGTATGTATGTATGTATGTATGTATGTATGTATGTATGTATGTATGTATGTATGTATGTATGTATGTATGTATGTATGTATGTATGTATGTATGTATGTATGTATGTATGTATGTATGTATGTATATATATATATATATATATATATATATATATATATATATATATATATAGAGAGAGAGAGAGAGAGAGACGCGCACACGCACACGCACACGCACACGCACACGCACACGCACACGCACATGCATACATATGTAATTACATACATACATAATGGCGTACATACATTTCAGATCACCAGTGTTTTTGTTCATAATTTATAATGGTTAAAACCTAAAAGATCCTTCCTTGTAGATCATTTTCGGCTTGTTGGGAAGGCTTTTTTTTTTTTTTGGGTGAATAAGCAATGCTTGCAAACGTGTATGCAACGTGGAGTTGTGTTTCGAAAGTTGCGAACATTCACAATGTGTTGCGTATGCAACACTGATATGTGTAAGTTTTTTTTTCGTGAGGATGCATGCATACATCCATGAATTTCAAGATGAATGAAAGCTAACCCCATATTCAGCCCAAAGAGAATGTGGAAGTATAAGCACATGGTAGTCAACCAATAGAGTATATAGCCATCAACTCCATCATGCATAGTGTCAACTAAATGGTATGACATCCAATTCACATCAGGAGTGCCAAGTGGTGAATATGAAGTTGAGAATGAATACATGTTCATGCAAACAGAGCCCACAAAGCAGAACAGTTTCTATCACAAACATACAAACTTATTCACATATACATATATACATGTGAATGCATGCATTATGCATATACATAATTATGTATACATACTTGTATATGTATGTACTATGTATGCATGCATGCATGCATGTGTGCATGTATGCATGCCTACATGCATGTATGTATGTATGTATGCATGCATGCCTCAGCACACATACATTAATACAAACATACATACATGCATGCACGCATACATATACAAGTATTGATGTTATTTATATGCATTGATCCATACTTATATATATGTATGTATGTAAGTAGCCGTTTACATACATACATACTCATATATACAAGTATGTGAATGGATGCATTATGTATACAAATACGTGAATGCATGCATTCACATGTATGGCATACACACACACATATATACATCTACATGCGTGTGTGTGTGTGCATACATATACAAGTATTGATGTTATTTACATGCATTCATGTATACTTATATATATGTATGTATGTAAGTAGCCGTTTACATACATACATACTCATATATACAAGTATGTGAATGCATGCATTATGTATACAAATACATGAATGCATGCATTCACATGTATGGCATACACACACACATATATATATCTACATGTGTGTGTGTATACACACACACACACACACATTACATATAGAAAATCACGAACTCAGGAGTCCTGTTGACATGTCTGTTAGATTTTCCAAATTGTAAACACCTTAAGAACTCCAATATGGGTTTTCCATTGTAAGAAATTCTAAACACTTGACTCTTCTTACCCACACATTGAGCAGCCACATATTTCAGTAGTAAATAACTCAGAACCATGATCAAACACTTGAGCCATATCATGTAAAATGCAAGCACTTTGAGCCATATCATGTAAAATGCAAGCACTTATTTCTGGATTCCCCAGACTTAATACACTTCAAATAACTAAGACTAAATGCTTCTCGAATAATCCAGAAGGAAATTGTTTCGCACAGCCCCTTCCTGTACGCAAAAGATTGCATAGCTACCCTTAGACTCCCCACAAGTATTGAGCATAGAACTGACAGCAAACACATTTGCACTTTAGGCTCCTGCTCAATGGTCCAGGAGAAAGAGGGATTCCATGGAAATTGAGCAATTTCAAAGGCGTGGACATTTCAAACACCAGCTTGAATCAAATAATTTATAACAATTAATGAATATATATGCACCCTTCATACATATATGCATATCTCCATTAATCAGAATCTAATTAGAGCATTGGATCAGTCCACTGACATCAAATGACTACTATGGATAAATAGGTGCCAGTACAATTTAAAATCAATAAATCTATTCATATAACTTTTGAAACTCTTTATGAACTGAAGCAAGGCAACTTTCATAATAGGTATGGACGACAGCTAAACATGTCAAAGAGACTCAAATGAAGAATACAGGATGCACTACAACACGGAAGCGGGAGAAATTTTACAATTTGCCGGAGCTGCCATTTCAAATAATGCAATGAAAATCAGCTTCTGTTACCCCTTATGAACAACCAGCTCATACAAAAGTACTTCAGTTTCACAAACAACTAGCACACAATCAGATTAGTTCAAGACCTTTGGGATGGACACTATAGATCAAACTCTCTTCTTAAGACTATTCCAGTAAAACCCTGCCCATGTCAAAAAAAAGGACATTTTCAAAGTTCTAAAGATGAGCCATCAACAAGTCCAATACGTTCCTCCTCTGGCAGGACAGACCAGTTTGGAGAAGGGATCGCTCTCAACCATCTAAAATCATCGACATGCTCCCAAAGTCCTGTTTCCTCATGTAAATTTGCAAAAGAAAGATCATTTTCTATACCAGAATATGTAAATGCATACGGTGCAAATCTGACTCTCTCTGTATATTCAACAATTGGTCTACTCCGAACACGTAAATACATGTCACTCATCTTGGCATTATGTATCCTGATTTGTTGAGATGCCAACATCATTGTACATTCTTCGATTTCTTCAATAAGAGATGAACCAGTAATAGGACCCGAAAACACTTTACAGCCCCTCAAGTTATGTGCATACATTGCCCGGTACACCCCTCGAATGTAAACACTGCAATTTATAAGATTTTGAAGGATAATTTCAGAATCCTCTTGGTTCTTCAAATCTCTAACAATAGTAGAATTTTCCATATCACGTATCATGCAACTAGAACGTGAATGCAAACTTTCAGAAGATTCAGAGTCATCTCTACTTTTGCTTCTGTCTGGAGCCCCAATTACAGAATAAGGTGGATCGTTGACTTTCCCTGCATCAGAATCAGACACTTGTGAAGGCTCAGAAGCTTGTAAAGTGGAAGATTCAGTGGTATTTTTATTTTTAGCGATCTTGCTTTTGAAAGTAAATTTCTTCTTGGAGACCAGTTCTGCATTGATATGTTCGAGCTTCATCCTCAGAGATGATATAGAAGATTGAGAAGCGCGTACTTCATAGGCGGGCAAAAAGTATGAGTTTTCTGCTAGAAACTGTTCAAGCTCCAATACCTTGATAGCATTCTGGTCCAGATCACGTTTGATAGAACTTTTGTCTTCCTCCGAAGACACTTTCTGCTGAAGAGAGCAAATATTTTTCTCAGCTTGATTGAACTGCTCGGAGAATGATTGAAGAAAGCGATCTTTAGACTCGCTGGGATTCACAGATGCTAGCGAATCTGCACGGCGAGCTGCAAACTTCTGCAATCGCGCGTCCTCTTTAATTGCCAACCGCTGAAGCATAGCAGCGTGCTTCTGCTGCAGCAATGCATCCGCATCGTCGCCTTGATTTTGCTCGGCATCCGTCATTGCGTCGACGTCGCCCGTCTTGATTTCGCTGGCTACTGGGAACAAAGCCGCGTTCAAAGACATTCAGAGTTGTCCTCTATATGAATTTGTATTTCAACTCGGAGTTCTTTTTCTTCTTTTGAAGTTCGGCCATTTAGGCTTGAAATATTGATACAAACAAACGGGTTAATAGGTATGCTCCTTTGGGGAGGAGTCGGTTCAAATTCTGTTGGTTGTGTTGTTGTTTTTCATTACATGTCATGATGAGATGTTGAACCAACTCTCTTCATTGGTCTTCAAACATTCTCATTGGACTATATTGATAGTGTTAAGGGTCGTGTTTGTTACGATGGGGTTACTTATATCAGTTTCTTCGCCTCGTTTTAGGGTAGTCCCTACCCAATTCCTATCATTAAAGAGCCTTCGAGCTCTGTTCATTCACAATTTACCCCATGTCTGTATGGAATCCAGAGGGTCCCATGGGTACTATGCTCTTCACATTGTACTTTCGATTCATTGAAGTTATGAGGAAGAGTAGATCGCAAGATCAAACGGCTTTAAAATAGAACCCACATATCCTAGAGATCCTTCTTTTCCTCCACTTATCAGGGGTTATGCATCAGGGTACACTCTAGGTTTTGAACTGTGAACTTCACAATTTAGGGTCAAAAGTGTTAGTGCTACTCGAGGGATCCTCAACAACTCGAGAAGGTTTCTCAAAGATCTCTTTTCCTCATTAAAGAAACCTCAATGTAATCTAAGAGTGATACTATGAATGCTCAAACTTGTAATCAATGGAGAGAGTCCCTCCTTTTTTATTATGTTCCTATAACATGAGCCATGATTCATTCATGTTTTATACAAAAAGGGTTATCCTTTCTCCTCCCTTGCATGTAAGACATTTTTTTTCTTTTTCTTAATTTAAATATTATATTCCAAGGGAAAAAAACGAGAGACCCTATAGACTCACACCAAAATAACAAATAAGAATCTACTCGCATTTGGAATTGACATGAAGGTTAAACTTGGTTTCATGGCACACTTGCAAAATAGACACTCAACAGTTCACCCTTTCATATGGAACAATGCTAAAATTGAAAAAATTTTTAGCTTATGTATTGACATAGAGGATGGACCATTATAAATGGTTTCTATTTATTATGTGAATGTTTGGAATGATATAATAAATAATTATTCAATACATATAACCGTAAGATATGTACATATATAACATATCTCTAAGATTAATAAAATTAACAATTCACTAATTTCTCAAAATAATAATAGTTTTTGGTATAGATAACCATACACCATAATCATACCCATGCACCATAATCATAAGAATAATCATAACCATACAACATAACCACACACCAGAAGCATAATCATAGCCATACACCATAATCATGCACCATAACTACACATTATAACCATAACCATAACATATACCATAATCATAACCATACAACATAATCATAGCCATATATCATAATCATACACCATAACCATAGCCATAGCTCATATCCATAAGCATGAATAAGACTCAAATATATTTCTACTATATAAAACTTAAAAGATCATGTATATGTGATAAAAAAATATGTTATATAGAAACACAAAGTATGTCCATTAGCAACACATAACATATTTGATAAAAATTTATGTTTAGCAACAAAAATATGGGATTAAAAAAAACTAAACATTTCCAAAAGAAATATACACTATTAGCCAAACGGTACCATAGTGATGCTTGATTTTCATACAAAAAACGAGCAACAATGGGACTATCACACAAAGGATAGCATCTCTTTTCTTTTTTAAGGGAATGTCATAGATAGCATTGTTTGAGTGATGCCCCTTGCCACAATGACAAACTGGTTGTGAGGCATAAGCATCACTTAAGTGATGCCCCAAAGTTTCCAAAAAAAAAAGCACCTTTCCAAAAATCAATTGATTGTCATGGAGACTTGAGGTGAGTGCATGTAATAGCTTGCTAGCGGAACAACTAGTTAGCAACACCAGGTGAATGGAGAGAGAGAGAGAGAGAGTAAGAAGAAGAAGAAGTCAAAGAAGGAGGAGACGGAGAGAGAAGCTTCAACTATTGCAGAAACCTTAGTCAAGGGTGATATAGAGGTGGGAGTTGGGTAACACTGAGATCTACTGAGCACAACAAATAGGTAGCAATAGGTTGTCGACCAAGATGTGGGATACGTTGAGCACAGCAGATAAGCGTTGAGAGTTGATATGGCAGCATACATTTGAAGAGCTGAGAGTTAATATGGCAGATAATTGACTCAGAATGGGTCTTCAAAAGGGATTGGTGAGAGCCACCAACTATAGATGAGGATCAGTGCTATCGAATATGGATGAATATCACAGCCACTAGATATGGTTGATAGGAGGTGTATGCAATTGAATCATATGCTGAGCGAATTAGAGTTTATGAAGATAGAGATGAGGAGGAATCTATAATTGTGCTGCTATAAATAACATATGAGCTTATTGTGGTTGAACTTAGAAATGGCCATCGCCCAAGTGGAGAAGATACCAATTGTAGAAGCGTGATGAGAGGAGTTCGCCCAATTACTCGCCGATGCCTAGGTGAATAGGAACATGGGGGTTGACAGTGGGTAGTCACCCCATTAGTAGGAGTCGGCTTATGATGTACACATTAGAGAGTGGTCGCCCGAAGGGAGAGTTATTGGGGGTTGCCAAAATATGAGTGTTTTGGGGGTGGTCGCCTTTGGTGAGGATAGAGAGTGAAGTTGGGTGGTCACCTAGATTAGAGGTGGAGGAGGGTAGTAGTTGGTTGGGAATTAAGGGTGGTCGCCCTAGGTGAGGGTAGAGTGAAGTTGGTTGGTCGCCCTAGGTGGGGGTAGAGAGTGAAGTTGGTTGGTTGTGTAGATTAGAGGTGGAGGAGGTTCAGTTGGTCGCCTAGATTAGAGATGGAGAAGGGTAGAGTGAACTTGGGTGGGAATTAAGGGTGGTCGCCCTAGGTGAGGGTAGAGTGAAGTTGGTTGGTCGCCCTAGGTGGGGGTAGAGAGTGAAGTTGGTTGATTGTGTAGATTAGAGGTGGAGGAGGGTCAGTTGGTCACCTAGATTAGAGATGGAGGAGGGTAGAGTGAAGTTGGGTGGGAATTATGGGTGGTCGCCCTAGGTGTAAGGTAGAGTGAAGTTGGGAGGTCGCCTTTGGGATGGATATAGAAAAGGGTTGGTCACCCATATGTGGGGGTTAGAAATGAGGAGTGTTCGCCTTTGGGATGGATGCGCCAAACAGGTGGAAGAGTTGGGTGAGAGGATTTTCCCTTTGTGAGAGGTAAAAGATGGGGAGTTGCATGATCGGTGGTCGCCCCTTGTGGGAAGGTAGGAGGTGGAGAAGTTGGAGAAGAGGTGGTCACCCTCTGGGGGGGGAAAAAGTGGAGAAGTGTGTGATAGGTGGTCACCTACGAAGGTGAGAGCTGGTGGTTATCTTAGGTGGTGGAGTTGGATAATAGATGGTTGTCTATTGTAGGAAGGTGAGAGGTGGTGGTCACCTTATTTGGGAAGGTATGGGGTGGAGGAGTTTTGTAAGAGGTTTTGCCCTTTGTGAGAGGTCGGAGGTGGTGGAGTTGGATGATAGGTGGTTGCCCCATGTGGGAGGGTAGGAGGTGGAGAAATTGGAGAAGGGGTGGTTGCCCTCTTTGGGAGAAAAGTGGAGAGGTTGGGTGATAGGTGGTCGCCTATGAAGGTGAGAGGTTTTAGTCACCTTATTTGGGAAGGTATGGGGTGGAGGAGTTGGGTAAGAGGTTTTTCCCTTTGTGAGATGTAGGAGGTGGTGGAGTTGGATGATAGGTAGGAAGGTATGGGGTGGAGGAGTTGGGTAAGAGGTTTTGCCATTTGTGAGAGGTAGGAGGTGGTGGAGTTGGATGATAGGTGGTCGCCCCAGGTAGGAGGTGGAGAAATTGGAGAAGGGGTGATCGCCCTCTTTGGGAGAAAAGTGGAGAAGTTGGGTGATAGGTGGTTGCCTATGAAGGTGAGAGGTGGTGGTCGCCTTATGCGGTGGTAGAGAATGAAGCAGGTTGGTCACCTAGATTAGAGGTAGAGGAGGGTTGGTTGGTCACCTAGATTAGAGATGGGAGAAGGTAGTGAAGTCGGTTGGGAAGGGTGTGGTCACCTTAGGTGAGGGTTGTAGATGTTGATGAGGTCGCCCAAGGGTAAGTGTTAGAAGGTGGTCGCCAAGGTTGTCAATGTAGAGTTGGGGATGTTGAGGAGGTGATCTGTTAATAAATTCTTGATGAACTGGAGTTGGTAAGGATGATGAGGAAGTGATCCAGGTTGATTCTACGGGAGGAAAGTGGATGGTGGGAAGGATGGAAAGGTCCACTCATGAAATTAAGGAATAGTGGTGCTAGGTTGGATTTGAAGAGGCGGTCGCCCCTTGGAGTTGGAAATTGAAGAGGTGGTTCTTAGGTTTGAATTGAAGGGCGAAGAAATATTTGAGTGCATAAGAGGTATTGAGAGGTAGAGTGGTATTGAAGGGAGATATTGGTTGCCATGAGACCTTTAAGTCACATGAAGGTAGTCACCCCAAATGAAGTTTGAGGTGATCGTGTGATAGTCAGTGTATAGAGAAGCTGCATAGTGAGAAGAAAGGAGGGAAGATGCCTATGTGATAATTGGTAGAGGGAGGAAATTGGTAGCGGTGGGAGTGGGAGTGGAAAGGAGAAGGATATGGAGGAATAACCAAAAGGAAACCAAATATATATCATTCCAATAGCTAATAGGGAAAGGACATAAGCTAATAGGGAAAGACATAAGCTCATTGTATACATTATGTACATAGGTCATGTTCTTGCTCTCCTATCACTCGATTCATTGACCAAAGGCAATGTCCTGCTAGTTAGTGTGGAGATTTGTACTACACCTTTTGGAAGTGTTCGTATGACCCTGAAAGGTCTGTTCCATCTTGGCATCAATTTCTTCTTGGCTTTCTTTTCAAAGAGTCGTGGGTGGTACAACAAAACTAACTTGGCTTTGTTGATCTTAAATTTCCAAAGGTTTGCATCATGATTCTGCTTTCTCTTTTTGTGTACTGTGACAAGATGCTCATTGCCTATTTTTCTCTTTTCTTCCATAAGTTGTAGCCTCACAATGTTTGTTGAGAGTGTTGCGGTAAACCCAAGAATTCGATTGGTTCCAACACAGCTGGAGCCATGCAAGAATTCAAATGGAGCAATTGCTTGTATCCCATAGACTAGCTTGAATGGGGTATGTCCTGTTGTGGCCTTGAATGAAGTTCTATAGCCCCATAATGTTCCAAGATATGCATGTCCCCATGTATTCAAAAATTGTTAGCATGTTTTTCTCAGAAGGAGCATGAGAACCTTATTTGTGCTCTCTGCCTGACCCTTTGCCCTTTGGTAGTATGCGTAGGACTTCTTATGGAATATTTGATACTTTTCAAAAAATAACATAAGTACCTTGTTAATGAAATGGGATCCTTGCTCTATTGTTACCTCTATTGGACATCCAAATCTGCAAAAAATGTGATCATACAAAAATGAGTCTACTGTTTCAGTAGTACATTCCTTACGTGCTATTACTTCAGCCCACTTAGTGGCATAATCCGTCGCCATTAGAAGATATTTTGCACCTGAATCTCGTGCTATGGGAAAAATTGGACCGACAAAGTCTATTCCCCAATGCTCAAAGGGTTGCCAAGCTATGGAGAAATTAAGTGGTTGGTTCCTTTGTCGTGTTGGTTTAGGTGCACATCATTGACAAATATCACATGCCTTTGCAAACTTAGTGGCATCTCATAAGATGTATGGCCACCGTAGGAACCTTTGGAGTATTCTGAGTGCAGTGCTATGCCCAAGAAAATGACCACTAGACTTACCCTCATGTGCCAATTGAAGAACAATTTTTGTTTCATGTGGTTGAAGGCACTTTTTGTACATCCCACCAGGGCCAACCCTATAGAGTGTGTCCTTTTCCATTATGAAATTCTTACTCTTTAAGAGGATTCTACGCTTTTCCAATGGAGTAGACCTATACAGAATTGACCCTTTCCTAGAGCAGAGTCAAATCATCATACCATCTGGGTGCTAGATTTACCATGTATATCTCATTGTCTGGGAAATCATCTTCTACTCCCTTTGTTGCTTCAGCTGGGTGTCTGAAGCAAGAAAGGTGGTCTGCAATGACGTTGTCTACCACTTCTCTGTACAATTTCAAAATCGAATTCTTGGAAGAGAAGCAATCAGCTCCATACTCTTCCTGCGACGTGTGGTTTATTCAACAAATATTTTAAGGCTTGATGATGAGTAATCACTGTGAACGTAGTGCCCAATAGATAGTGCCTAAACTTCTTGAGGACAATAGAATAGCTAATGCTTCCCTTTCCGTAGTGCTATAGTTCTCGGCTTTTGAGAGGAGCCTACTCGCATAATGAATGGTTGGTCTAGTTTGTGTGTTTCGCTTGGTTGAGTTAGTATGGCTCCTACTGCATACAAGCTTGCGTCTACATGCACAAGAAATGTCTTAGACAAATCTGGTGAGATAAGTATAGGTGCAGATGCCAACCTTTGTTTCAAATAAGTGAAGCAGACTCTTCTTCTTCAAACCATTGGAAGGGAAAACTTTTACTAGTAAGTCGTGAAAGTGGTCGTACTACATTTGCATACATGTGTATGAACTTTCGGTGATATCCAGTGTGCCCCAAGAAGCTCTGGAGCTCCTTAGCATTTATTGGTCTTAGAAGCTTAAGAATTGATACTACCTTGTCTAGATCTAGAGTCATCCCTTTAGCAGAGACCACATGTCTTAACAAGGTGCCTTCGATTACCAGAAAGTGACATTTGTTAGGGTTAAGTTTCAAACTTGTGTCTCTGCAACACTGGAATACTTGCTCTAATTGCTTCAAATGTTCTGGTACATTTTCTACTGTAGTGGTGCATGCTACCCTAGAGAATGCTGAAAAGTCATCCATAGAAATTCTTAAGAACTTTAGCAACAACTTGTTGAAGATAAGATATATTGTTCTGTTGAAAGCAACTGGTGCATTTCTAAGGTCGAAAGCCATTTTGGTGTAAATATAGGTTCCCCAAAGGGTTACAAAGGCTATTTTTGGTTGATCTTTAGGATGGATTTCTAGTTGGTTGTATCCAATGAAACCATCCATGAAACTGTATAGCACATGTCCTACCACATCCTCAATCACTTGTTCAGAAAAGGGTGTGGGAAATCCATCAGGGATGGTTACCTTATTTAGTGCTCAAAAATCCACACAAACCCTCATTTTAGTGGGTTCCTTCTCAGGAGTGATAACCATGGAAGACAACCATTCTGAGTGTTCTACAAGAACTATGATACCTGGTTCCTCCATTTTCTCGATTTCCTTCTTGATTGCATCCACAGATTTTGGATTTAGCCTATAAATTTTACCTCTAATTGGTCGAGCTTCTGCCACACGAGGAATATTGTGTACTCCCAAATCTTTTGGTATTCCTGTCAACTCTTTATAACTCCATGTAAATACTTCTTTAAAACTATTAATGAATGTTATTACCTTTGTGAGGAGTAGAGGGTGGTCCCATAACCAACTTGCCACTAGAAGATTTACTGGATTATCTTCTCCTCCTAAGTTGACTTCCTTGACTGGCTCCGTAGTTGCCCCTTCCTAGTCCTTAAACAACATTTCCATGGTGAAGGCTATACTATCATTAATGTTGATTTCCTGTGTCTTCTCCTACACCCATCCCACTGGGACTTCTACCAATGAGAATACGTTTTCTGCTAGTTCTTCTATTAGTTCTTCTGCTCGGTTCCCTTCAATCATTTTCAAGCCTTTGCCCCTTCTGGAGTCCTTAGCCAGCTTGCCTAGTACTACAGACTCCACAATTGGTTCTTCTTCTTCTTCTTTATTCCTGATTGCTATTGTAAACCATGAAACATTATTAGTCTCGTCAATCCAGTCCATGATGCCCAACCAATTGTAGGGGTAGCCCAAGGTGGAGGATAAGCTGCTCATTCAGGTGCCCAATGTGGAGGCCTTTGAGCCGAGAATGGAGCCCAAGCCTCAGGAGTTGCCCAGCTACTTGGAGGTGGAGGCACCCAACTAGGACTAGGAGATGAAGACGCCCAATCTCTGCTTTTGGGAGGTGAGTGTGCCCAAATTGAACTAGGAGGTGAAGACTCCCAAGGAGGTGAAGGCACCCAACTTGAGTTAGGTGGTGGAGATGCCCACGGAGGTGAAGGCGCCCTTGAATTAGGAGGTGGAGATGCCTAGGGAAGTGAAGGCGCCCTTTCTTGTCCTGATATTTCCACATTCTCCAGGATCCATGGTGGGGGAGGCATGGCCCAAGTGCTTGCTCCTTCTTGTCCAAATTGCTCTTTTTCTTCTCTATTGTTATCTTTCTTGCTTTCCTCTGAAGTTTGCTCTGGATGGAAAACAACTTGGGAAGTACCTAGGGCTTCATCCATTCCGCCTTCCATTTGAAGCTGCATCATCACCTTATCTGGTCAGCCACCCATAAGGTGTCACTACCCCAATCGTGTACCACTTTACTATGGCATAGCCATGGCCTTCGTATCAGGAGGGAAAATCCCCATTTTACCTTTGGGAGTGTTATTACCACAAAATCCAACACAAATTTTAACTTATGAATGATGACTTCGACTTTCTCCACTATGCCTAGTGGGCTTACCTTGCTTTGATCTGCCAATGATACTGTAAAATCAGCAGCTTTAGTTGGTTTTAAGTTTAGCAACGTCATTGTGTATTCAAGCATAAGATTAATACCGGATCCCCCCATCAATTATTACTCCTACCAAGGGAGTTCCCTTGATACTTACAGTTAATATGGGCCCCTTGTAATAAGTAAGAGGTGCCATCCTAGATAGTTCCGAGCTATAAGTTGAGGGCCTAGGTATTTGTTGAGAAATTAGAGAAGTGAATCCTTGCTCACCACTTAATATGGTGCCAAGGTCTAACCCATTTATGATAGCCCGTACTTCTCCTCTGAATCCAGGACTCATAGCTAACAAGTTATATAGAGATACCTGTTGGTAAGTGTTTTGCAAGACTTGAACTGCAGTGAGAAAACCTTCTTGATTGTTCCTTGAAGTAGCTCCATTATGAAAGTGCCTTAGGTCCTCCTTAGATACTGCATAGGCCTTGTTGATAACGTGTTCGAGAGTATCTTCATTTCTTCTTACTCTTCCCGATGAGATTTTCTCCTTTTCTTGGTTGTGTTTGGCTCCCTGAGAAGGTTCATGCTCTATGGTCCTTTTCCCCTTGTCCTTAGTTGAATAAGCTAGATCTATTGTTTCCTTGGCAACATCCTTCAAGGATGCCTTCTGCTTTTGTGCCCTAGTCATTTCTCCAAGAAGTTCCTCAAGCTAGACTACTGGGGCACTTGGAGAGTCTACATTGCCCTCATCATTAGTTACTGTGATCATATGTAGGAGGCAAGAGTTTCCTTGTGAGCTTGTGGACGACATTGACTTCGGGCAGTCCTTCGTGTAATGATCCCTTGTGTCGGGACAATTTTTGCATGGTGGGGCATCTTTGAGGAGGGAACACTTACTTTGGAAGTGTCCATACTCCCCACAACGGTAATACATTATAGGTATGGGTGATCGGTTCTTACGAGGCCTACCTTCTTGCCGTTGATTTCCTTGACAGGTGTAAAAAGTTGTTACAAAAGGTGTTCTAGTGGACGGTATGGTTGGTTGTCCTAACAAAGAGGATTGAACCACACCTACCCATTGAGCTGTTGGTGGTTGTCCTGATATCATATTTTGGTTCCCAAGACCCTTCAAAAAATAACAATCCTTGGCCTCATGGCCACCCTTTCCACAAAATTGGCACGTTAACCTCCTTGGACACTATTGTGTTGTGTGTCCTTGAGTAGTACAGAGAGAACACCATAATCCAGTTCTTACCTCCCTTAATGTTTTTAGTTCTTCAAGCTCTTGTCGTATCTGAGCAAGACCTTCTGAGGTACCTTCGTCTTCTTCTCGATTTCTTTGAAGCTTTAAGGCTTTTAGTTCCTTTCTCATGCCTGTCACAACATCTTCATCTTGTGGAAAAGTCTTACCTGGCTATGTTCCAAAATGAACCCATGCAGGCTCAATCCTTGTGGAAGCTACTTCGAATTCTCTTAAGGTGGCATCTGGTCGCAAAACCTCTCTCAACTTTTGTTGTGTGGATTTCGGTAAGGCTTTCTCCACCCATTTGCTGACAAGGAAATCCCCTTGTGGTTCCGGCAATCTTGCCTATGTCATAAGTTCTGAAAATGATTCTCCCATATGCAAAATTAGATTCTCAAGTTCATCTAATGTTCTTTTTGTAGAGTTACCTGGCCGAAATGCTTTCGTGAATTCGGTCCTCAATGGTTCTCTGCGTACTGGTTGAACCATCTGTCGGCCAATCCTTCAAATGTTGATGGAAAGAGAGCAAGGAAGGCGTCTTGTCGTTGTTGTAAGGCCCTGCTCTTACAAATTGAAAGAAATCTTCATACATGATCTTTAGGATCTTCATTAGCACCACCATGAAATGAAGAAAATCTAATATTTATCCTCGTTAGAAGAGTAGAAAGTTCCTCTACCATAGCGGTGTTAAGAAAAGTGACTTGAGGTAAAGTCTTTTGAGTTTTAGCCTTGTCCTCTAATCCTTCTATTCTAGAAGCGAGGCTTGAGGCAGATAGACTTCTTACGGGTGTTAGGTAAGGGTCTGGCCTTCTTTTGTGATAGCTTTTGATTGGTGCCTTCTTAGCGCTTAACTACTTCTTCTTGCTAGCTCTGCTGTGGGTCATGGACCATCTTGGGAACTACTTCCAAGAGGGAAATGACGAGAGTTATCCGATGAAGCTATCAGATGGAAAGAAGGTACCTCAGATGGAGAGAAGAAGTCACCCCAGCTTGATGAAGAAGCTTGATGGACAAGCTTGATGGAAGAGGAAGTGGCCCAGATGGAAAGGAGTCGCCTAGATGGAGAAGCTTGAGGAAAGAGGAGGTCGCCCAGCTTGAGATGAAGAAGCTTGAGGAAAGAGAAGGTCACCTAGCTTGAGCGAAAAAGCTCAGGGGGAGAAGCTTGAGGAAAGAGGAGGTCGCCCAACTTGGAAGAAGAGGTCATCCTAGAGGGGAGAGGTGGCCCAGAGGGGGGGATATGGACGAGGAGTCGTGCAAGAAGAGGGGAAAGACAATGAAGTAGGGAGTCGCCTACAGTGGGATAGGGAAGATATGGAGGAGGGGAAAGAAGGCGTGACACTGAGTGTGGCACTTAAAATTCCAAAAAGACTTTTCAAGGAAATCTCCAAAAGCCTTGTCCCACCAGGCGTGCCAAATTTTCACCTGTAGATGGTGAAGTGTGAAGTGTGTGGGTGCAAGGAATGCAAAATGCACTACTTCTGGAGCACATCATAGTACAATACACTTCTCAACCAGAATCCTTATCATCACTTCCATCTATACTTAGGAGTTAGACACACAAAAATAAGAGACAGAACGAGTGAGAATGAGAACAGTAGATATAACACACGGCAAATCAGAATAGCAAATCAGCAAAATATGACACAAGACAACAACCATATACGGATGCGATATAGCACCACAATAGAGTATAACACAAGACAAGAACCAAATGTAACAAAAATATAAACCAATCGATGCAAACCATCAATTGGTCGTACCACTTGGCCTATAGACACAGAACACTCGAAGGCAATGGAAACTCAATCTAGCTCTACAATCTCTAGGACTACACTCACTCTCTCTAGATCTCTATCGGCTATAGTCTCATGTAGTGTGTAGTGTGTCCTCTTCTCTTGAGGCTTTTCCCTTTATAGGAGGGAGTTGAGGAATAGGTTACAATAGGAGAGTTTGTTACATAAGAGTAATGGGAAGTTCATGCACTAGGCAGTTTCAACTCTCAGCGTGGCCACATGTACCAGACTTTGTCTTGTCGTGATGAGTGGTTGGGGTCCACTTGGCCACCTTGTCAAGTCTGCTTGTTATCTTGTACGGTTTTTCCCTTGATGAATCTGGGTGTGCCGACGGCTTTCTCTAGAACTTGGGCACTTCGTTGCCCAACTCTAGCATCTAGACGTCCTGATGCCCAACTCCAACATTTGGATGTCTCGGTGCCCAACTCAAGCATCTGGATGCGTCGGTGCCCAACTCCAGTATCTAGACATCTCGGCGCCCAACTCTAGTACTTGGGCTTCTTGGTGTTCAATTGGAGTATCTTTTGCCTTTTATTTTTTCTTCAAAAAATTTATTCTATAGAGTGACAATGAGGGTGTATGTATGTATGTATGTATGTAAGACTCAGACTTAAACATAAAATAATCCAATGATGCTTTATTGAAACTTTTCTAAAGTTATAATAACTCATTTATATATGCCCCTTCATTTTATGTGTGTGTAAGTGTATGTGTGTGTATGTGTAGATGTGTTTGTATAAGTGTATGTGTATGTATGTGTAGATGTGTTTGTGTAAGTGTAAGCTTATAAAGAACAAAAGGAATATATTTGTGAAACTATGTATGCATATATGTGTGTATATGTGGTAAGAACTATGCTATTAGGACCACCAAAAGAGAGAGAGAGCTCCTCCTAACCTTATGCTTCTATATATAACTCTCTTCATGGGATCGCCCTCTTTCATAGGTGGATACTAACCATCCAAGTGTCTGTCATGTAACCAAATGTGCGACAAGTGTCCTAGCTAATCGGAGTTAACTCGATTGGATGCTTCTAGAAGGCTCTAGAGATCTCGGCACAAAATTGTTGGAGTTAGAGGTCGACGAAAGCACGCGAACAACACAAGGAAGAAGAAGAACCTTGAAGCTCAACACATAATACTGAATGTATTACTAATAGAATGTACAAAGATAAGTAACCCATTACGGCTATCGGCATATATACAAGCTGAGGGAAAAAAACCTCCTAAAGAGGGGAAAAAGTGCCCAGTGATCTTAGTGTGTTCACACACATCACTACCTAAATATATCAACAAATCCCCTCTGGGAGTGATGCGGTGAACAAGGAGCTTGCACCCATGTATAAGGAAGTCCTAAGCTATGTGGAATCAATCCACAAGAAGTAAGCCCAAAGCTTTGCGAAAACCTTCAAACTTCTCCCTAGGCAGAGCCTTCGTGAAAAGGTTTGCAATGTTCTCCTGTGTGGGCACATATGCCAAGCTGATCTCTGCAGTATAGAACCTCTTCCTAACATAATGATACTGCACCTCAATGTGCTTAGTGCGAGCATGGAACAGAGGGTTCCTTGCAACTACCAATACGCTCTGACTATCAATGAAGATGGTGGCAGCAGAAGACTAACCAACACCCAAATCAGCCATAAGGCATCTCAGCCACACACACTCAACAATCACTGTGAAAACTTCCCTATACTAAGCCTCACAACTAGAAGTGGTCATAGTAGGATGCTTCTTCCTCAGCGAAGATATGCATGAGCTACCAAGCATGAAGCAAAAACCACTAGTGGACACACGAGTGTCATAGCAACCGGCCAATCAGAGTAAAAAAAGCATGCAAATCTGGCGGTAGTGATCCCCCCTTCGGATAAAACAACCCAAGTAGCCGAGTACCACTCAAGTAGCAAAAGATGTGGTCAACTGCCTACCAATGCTTGACACATGGGCAATGCATAAACTTGCTCATCTCTGAGACAGCAAAATGAATAGCTGGCCGAGTAATGCATAAGTAAATCAAGCATCCAACATCCTCCTAATAGAGAACAACATCAAATGCATCTCCAACATCATGAAGACTCAATCGTAAACCTATCTCCATAGGAGTGGCAATAGGTCTATAGTCTTCAAGGACAAAACGCTGCAATAATGTGTTAATATATTTTGTTTGACACAAAGCCATTCCACCATCAATGTGCATAAACTGAATGCTCGAATAATGGTGCAAATGCCCCATATCAGACATCTCAAAATGAGGCATGTAAATCAGCCTTGAAATTAGCAATATTCTTCTCATGAGGACTAGCGAGCAGCATTTCATCAACATACACCACAATGATCAGAAGCACATCATTAGCACGCTTAACATATAAGGTGCTTTCAGTTGGACTGTTCTCAAAACCATGTGCAATCAGATAGGCATGTATCTTTTCATACCAAGCACATGGTGCTTGCTTTAAACCATATAATGCCTTCTTTAACCTGCACACCTGGATTTCATGCCCTTTCTGCACAAAGCTACGAGGTTGAAAAACATACACTTCTTCATGCAAGTCACCATTCAGAAATGCAGTTTTAACGTCCAACTGATATACATTCCAACCATTATGAGCTGGAAGTGCACAGATGTTACGAAGAGTAGTCATTTGGCAAGTAGGAGCAAAGGTTTCATCAAAATCAATGCCTCTTTCCTGTGCATAACCCTTTGCAATAAGCCTAGCCTTATACCTGTCAACTGTTCCTTCAGGTTTACACTTCAGCTTGTATACACACTTAGTGTCAATGGCCTTCTTGCCAAGAGGCAAGTCACATAAAGACCAGGTACGGTTTTTCATGACAGCATCATATTCAGATTGCATTGCAACCATCCAATGTTCAGAATTTTGTGCTTTATTAAACGAAACAATCTCAACCTTATCATAGACACTAGAGGCAGCCATAACATAGCAATCTGATGCAAAAGAAGCAAGATGAGAGCCTGAATGAGTACAGTATGACAGAGGTGCATCTAATTTTCTATCACACAAAGTCTGCACTAGCCATTTGAGAAAATCCAAGAAAAAACTACATTGGGAGTGGATTAGAAGCTTGCTATGATCTCCCATTTAAGTTTTCGCATGAAAGTAAAAATCTTGCTTTATGCCTCTTTTGGGGAGCAAATTATTAGCATGCACTAAGGGAGGATTTGGAAAGATGAAAATAGGCCCAAGCATCTTCATATAGTACTCTCTGAGGTTATGGAGAGAATTCTAGGATTTTCTTGATGGAAGAATGCTTTTGGGCATTCCAAAAATCATATTTTCACACTTTTTCCAACCCCTACAACAGTCCACTAGTTTAGCATGTCTTGCTTGGAAAAGCCATATCTTGGGCTAGAAAACTCCAAATTGGATGTGCTATGGCTTGTTTCAAAGAGCACAAGGTCTATTTTCATTTTAGCAAAAGAAATTTTGGAAATAATGTATTTTTGCAGGTTTGTTTAGGTCTAAAAAGTCTGAACAGTTTTTAGCAACTACCTTCCGGGAGCCATATCTTACAAACCGAGACGGTGATTGAAGTAATTTCACTTCGAGCCACTTGCACATGATATATTCATTTTATGATTATTTTCAGGTCCTGAAAAAGTTTCTCCAGGTCTAAAGAGGGATTACAAATGCATTTTTGGATGAATTTGCATTGTTTTGGTAATCATCTGACCATGCTTTATGTTTTGGGAAGTGATCCGATGTTTTTCGAAACTTCAAAGTTTATGTTAGGATCTGAATAAGAAGGTGCAGAGGTCTCGAGGCTCATCAAAAAGGATTAGATGCATTCGACTCTGATATCAAACCATTCAAGGACATATGGTTTATATTTTCAGCTATTTTACTTAATGTTATGGCATGTTTTATATGTACATGCATCGATTCAAATGCATACATCAAATTTGAACATTGTAAGGTGTTACATGCTTGTAAACATGTATTTGATGGACTTATGACCATCATGGTAGTATAGATAACGAAACTTCAATAGTAATAGGATCCTTATACATAATCCTTATGGATTTAGACCATAGGATTGCTAAGGGAAAGGAGCTACACCTTCACCATTAGTAATGTGCACAAGCAATCCTATAAGTTCTAGGAAGTTGTATACAAGCACGGGAGATACATTTATGATAATCTCCAAAGTAGTGAAGATTTACTTATCTTCACAAGAGTCTCATAGTATGATTAGGAGGCTATGGGATATTATAATGAATAGCACATCACTTAAGCAACTGTATGACGCGTATGGATCAAAATCACGGATTCAAATAAAAATAGAGAAGCCCACTGTTTAAGTACCAAAAAAATGGTACTTTTCCAAGCTCTATAACTCAAAACAATGAGGAATTAGCTTAGGCTTATGCGAGGACAAAATGTTCAGCTCTTTGATATGCATAATAGTCTTAGAGATTCCCTAGATCCAAATTTGCCTCCAATTATCATTTTTGAGCCTTGCAAGTTTAGAAATTCTAGAGAGAGAATAAAATCAAGGCATTATCTTACGGTGAAGTAAATGTAGAGCCCTAAACTAGATACATTAAACATGATTCACAAATTTTTCACAGACACTTTTATACTCCTATGGATGCTCTACCTTTCTCTCATACAACATTTCTCTTAATCCTTTCATCTTCACGTTCAATCTTCATCCAAAAAACATAATGCACAAGATTAAAAAGAAAATATAAAACTTGTCATCTCTAAATTTTACCTATATGCATATGCATAAAATAACCTAATTATTCATTCTAAACATTATCCCCACACTATATAACCAAAAGTTCAAAATGAATTATTTCACTGTCGAAAGGCCTATTACATGGTTCACATCAAGCCGATCAATAGGACTTGAACCGAGACCTTCAACCCAAGGTTGAAGAGTGTTAACATTATATGCCCTCTCGATAACATAGACATTTAAATGCAATTGGATCTTTCACCTATCATGAGGGGCACGGGGGTTAGATCCCCTTGGTTACACAAGCTATCATGAGGGGCATGGGGGTTTAGATCCCCTTGGTTACACTAGCAATACACTCCTCATCATGATGCGATGAGATGTTAAACTAGCTCCCTTCAAAAAATCATTCTCCTTTGGGCACTTTCAATGGAAAATGATTGCAATGATAAGGGTCGTGCTCCTTGTGACAAAGTCGACTTCAAGAGTTCAAACCAATCTCCTTTTCTAGCCTTAAAGTTGTCCCTTCCCGATTGTTACTCTTAGAAGGCCTTCGAGCTTGTAATTCCTAGTACTTGCTAGGCATTCAACCCCTACTTGTGTGGGATTCAAGGGGTCCCATGGGTTCTCTGCCCTTCACTATTGCACTTTACATTAATTCAAGCTATCCAGAAGAGTAGATCACAAGATCGAACTAACTTATAAAAATGATTCAAGGACGTGGATGCCCACCCAACGCAAATGATTTAACTTACCAAGACAATGTATGATCACTTAAAGGAAGACCTAAAAGAAAAAAATTGCAAGATCAAGGCCTTGCAAGAATCATAGTGGACCATACTGAACAGACTAGAGACCACGTGGACACTCGAGACCTGGTCCAAAACTGCACACTCGCTTACACACACTGGTTTTGTACTGCTTGGTCTGTACACTTCACCATCTACATCAACCTATAATACTACAAATCTAACAAGAGTAAGAGCTAATTAGCTTGCTTTAACACCACATTTTATATAGCCTGCCTCTTGGCTACTTGTTTTCAATAGCGATGAGGCCCACTATAATATACGTACATGGTTCACATTCCCTGGAAATCATGAACAACGAAGGACGACTCCACATATACATATTCGTATACATATTCATATACATATACAACTAAAAATGGCTGCAACAACATTCTTTAATCTGTTTATGATGTAAACATTGAGAGAAAAAACTAGGCTGCTGCATTATTCTTGTTTGTAAGATAACATAACATTACGAGAAGTACTGGGTAGTTCAAATATTCGAAGTCCCAACACAGGGCACATTATTTAAGGTGGAACCTCCAAAGTGACAAAAAGCAAATTGCAATAATCTCACAAAAACTTATCTGCAATCACTAAACATCTATGTAAACTTCTTGGCCAATGCCTGCCTGCCCATTTTCACTTCGTAAAATGAGTAAATAAAATGCCCCTCAACTGCTTCTCAGGAGTCTCCATAAGCTTTCAACACCTAGAACTTTGGGGAGTACGTGAGAGTACACATTGATCTAGATAGACATCAATCATACCCATTGCCAGGTCAGAAATACAATGGTATAAATGAGTGCAAAACGATGATCAACAAAGAGAAATCTTTTCTTCAGCACTAAACCATATAGCTTGATGCTTATTTTGTGTGAATAAAAAGGACAGTAATATTGATATGTACAAGTTATATAAAGTTGCTCATTACCTTGAAAAATCAGAGCAACAATCAGAGCTGAAACGAATGAGGAATGTTACAATGCTTGAAAATGGAAAATTGGAAGATGACACTACAATGGTGATGGAGCTATCTTAAACCAGCAGTCGCTTAAATCATTGAGATCTATAGTAGAAAGAGGTATTTGATAACAATAAGAGGTCCCCATGGATATCATTCGCACCATCTTCCACCTTCAGATTTACAGGAGAATTTGGCTAATCCCAAGATTATTAGTCCTGCTTTACTAGCTTACGATTTTACATCTCCTGCCTATCTTGATGATTTCTTGAGAGATTCAAACCTGGGTATCCACTGTCCAACTTCTTTATATCTTTTAAATAGAAATTGGTGATATCGATCAGCTTTCTCACGGCTCATTCTATTTTTTTGAATGAAAGGTCTCCAACTAGCACAGGATTTTTCTTGACCACTGACCTGGTTTTCCTTGTTTGGCTCCAGTGGCCTTGCACCATGATGAATTATCAGCTTGGAGGAATTCATTGATGTAATCTGTTGGTGATTCAATACAGACTCACTCCCAACATCCTCCACTGAAGTGGCACTATCTATTGGCCTTTCAGCATGTTCCTCCCTTACTGATGGGCTTTTTTGCCCTCTCATTATCTGGTTGTCTACTTCAGATTCACAGACTCCAGAACTGAGCAATTTTCCTTCAGTTGATAGATCATTCAAAATCATTGATGAATGCTTTTCACATGAATCTGTATCCGAGTTTTGGACAACAAATAAGGATACTGATGTGTCATCTTTCTGATCTTTCTCTAAGGAAACAATTCCCAAAACAGTAGATGGAATAGCAGACTTGGGTTTCCAAACAGAATTTTTTCTGCCAACCTTTGCATACTTCCTCTTCATATCATCCTCTTGTCTGCTGCAGGCCCCAGAAAATTTTTGTGAGTGTAAACTGGAAACCACCGCATAGGGGTTGTCACTCACAATATCATCGCAGCACTCCATTTCCAGTTGCAAACTTTGAGCTGAAAGTGGGCGACCTTCACATCTACTGAAAGGGATTGCTGAAGTGGGCAAAGTGTTTCCTTCAGATTTTTGGATAAGCTGCTTGTTGCTGAACTGAAGATTCTTGTCCTTTGTACACACAGAAGATGAAAATACATGGGAGTCCCCCTCAGAGCCTTCTACAACATGATATACTCTCCTTCTAATGATGTGATAATCTGAAACAGGAACTGTTAATTTCTCTCCCTCCTGTTCATGATTGGTCACTACGTCACCCTGTGATTGCACATAAAGAGGTTTGACAAGCTGACTAATTTCTGAGCTGTTTCCATTTGTCTGCAGTTTCCCAAAAAGTTCTTCGGTTTCGGTCTGCCTGTAGAACGGTTTCTGTTGTCTGTAAGCATATTTCCTTGGGACAGTCTCTAGAGGAAGATTTTGATCAATCATTAAATTTTCAGGGTGCTCATTATGAGAGCTTGAAGTAGATTTGCTCTTGGGCTGGCTTAATTCATAGCACTGAGAAAACATAGTGCTATGTACTGCATTTTTCTGATAAAATTTAATGCCCTGAAAAAACATTTTGAGAGGCTTTATCAATAAAAAATGCAGAAGAATGAATCTACAAGAAACATCAGCCTATGACAAAAGCTCGACCGAGAACAGATTTTTAGGTAAGTAATATTTATTCAAAATATTCTAAGTTCAATATACCAAAAAGTATTTCCAAGATTTTTGGATACTTGCCTTTGGATCTTTCTTTACACTAAAACTGGCAGCTAGATTTTGTGAAGACTGTTTTTGGGGTACACCATGGGCCTTGCTAACTTGATTCCCTGGCTTGACCATTGACTTATATTGCAGTTTCTTCTTGAGGTAGAACTTTTGGTTTCTTCCAGCATTCTTCTTGAGAGAGGCATCAGATTGAATTTTTATGTTTGTCTTTGTTGCATGTACATCTCCAGAATCTGATACCAGAATCTGACTCCGCTGAGGTACTTCAGCCTCCTTACCAAAAGCCTGATCAAGAAATAACAAGTTACAATAAAAGATCAATCATACAATGAACAACCATTTTTGAGTCTGATGTGTAGGTATTCCATATTGAGGCAAAATTGAGAACTACCTCAGATTTCATGGTATCAGTCTTCGTGTTGTCAGCATCAAAAATGATATGTTTTTCTTCAGTTTTGCATCCATCCATGGCATCTTTTCCAAAAGATGTCATGGGATCTTTCTCTGTATGTCCAAAACATTGATTGGATTGAGTAGTTGAAGTTTCATATCCATTATCTCTATCAGATGCCTCACAGAGAGATGGGGAGATCCTGCTAGTTGAAATATCTTTGCAATGCAAACACTTTTCATTGCAAGTTACCTTTGATAATGAGACTTGGCTCTTATCTGATGATATTTCTTTTATTACAATTGTGCCATCTTTCTTCTCCCGTGTTGTAGAATCAACTGGTGACAAAGTTGCCTTCATCTGAACATGTTCTCTATCACATTCCTCACAGACTGATGGGGAGATCCTGCCAGTTGAATTATCTTTGCAATGCAAACACTTTTCATTGCAAGTTCCCTTTGATAATGAGACTTGGCTCTTATTTAATGATGTTTCTTTTAATACAATTGCTTCATCTTTCTTCTCCCATGTTGTAGAATCAACTGATGATGAAGATGCCTTCATCTGAACATGTTCTCTATCACATACCTCACAGAGTGATGGAGAAATCGTGCTAGTTGAATTATCTTTGCAATGCAAACACTTTTCATTGCAAGTTACCTTTGATAATGAGACTTGGCTCTTATTTAATGATGTTTCTTTTAATACAATTTGCTCATCTTTCTTCTCCCATGTTGTAGAATCAACTGATGATGAAGTTGCCTTCATCTGAACATGCTCTCTATCACATGCCTCACAGAGTGATGGGGAGATCTTGCTAGTTGAATTATCTTTGCAATGCAAACACTTTTCATTGCAAATTCCCTTTGATAAAAGGACTTGGCTCTTATTTAATGATGTTTCTTTTAATACAATTGCTTCATCTTTCTTCTCTGATGTTGTAGAATCAACTGATGATGAAGTTGCCTTCATCTGAACATGTTCCACAATCCTTGCACCTTCAAACTCCTCTAGAGGTGGTTTCCCTTCATCTCCATAAAGTTCCATGTTCAAATAAGTAGAGTCGGGGTAAAATACATTCTTTCCATCTCCTGCTGAGAAACTCTGAGCCTTTGGATCATGCTGCAGGGATTTAGTGAGCAGAGTGACCGGCCTCTCAGAAACAGGTTCAGCAGAAGACTCTTCCATGTAGGAAGGGATAGAAATACCATTGCAATATAAAGATCTTGATCTCGTTGGTTTGGTAGTCAAAACGTTGTGGGAGATTGATCCTGTTCTCACCCTCATCATTGGATCATAAGCACCACCATATGCATTACCAACAAAAGAATTACCGGCGGTTCTATGCACCTGACTATTTCTATGCCTTCCATGACAACCTCCCAGATAACATTCTTTCTCATAGCATATGTATCCTTCCCGTTCATTCAGATATCCAGTGCCTCTATCTGAAGCAAATCGTGGCCCATAATCTGTTCTACCATGCCCTGGCACATTAAAGACTGGTTCAAAACTTCCAAACTGCAATGGGACGCTCCCATATGATCCACCATTCCTGTTGTAGGCCTCAGGAAGACCAAACTGAGTATAGTTACTATAAAAGCCAGGACCACCAACCATGTGGATTACAATAATCTCCCTATCCTTAGGGCCTGTGCGATAGGGCACACCTGGTGTGCAGTGGGACCCAGACTGCTGTAAAGGGTATGCATGTGTTCCATTCCCCGGACAACCGCAGTGAGAATCCATAGAAACCAGCCCCGTCCTGCCATTACTATGTGAACTGGTATGAGAGAAACCAGGAGGAGCAGCCACCCCTCCTGAAAAACCACCTCCACCTGCAATGCAGTGACCAATTATTATTTCATTAGCGAGTTAGCAAGAAAAGGAATCTTAAATAGCTTAAATACTATCCCTTACTCCTCTGAGCTTTTGGATTAGTTGATTCCTGCTTCAAACTTGCAGAATCACATGCATGACATGTGCTTGGCTCCTCAACCTTCATTACCCGCAAAAACCATTTCAAGATGCAACCAACTAGGACAAAAACCAATAGGTGCACCCACAGTTCTTGCACTGATTGTCTAACAGATGACATAATAGGCAAACCCCAAAAAGAACAGAAGCATATTGTTATAAACTAATCCAAGGAGAAACCCCTTCAGAAGCTCAAGATCATGCTAATAACTTTGCGCATGCACACACACACACACACACACACACACACAATGCCCTATGTCAGAAGCATGATGGATCACTTTGAGCAAGAGGGCCATCACCTCACAAAGATGGTTGTACCAAACACCCTTTTAGTGGACTCGAAGAGACTCACCACTGCATTTGAAGTTTGAGACAATTTGAAGGCTACTTATAAGAACACCATGACTGTAAATCTAGTTCATTTGTTGTGAAAGCTAGTGAGTATGTTGCTAGATGAATCAGTACTACATAGCACTTACCTCTTTTTACAAGCATGCTGTCGGAGTGATTTACTCTCCCCACTTGAAAGGACAATTAGTAAAATGACTCATTCACATGAAGGATATGAAGATCACTCCAACAGTTAGGGAAATGAGGATATGCTTGTACCTCCCGCTGATGTCAATGGTCCAAAACCGATGCAAGATGAAGTGCAAGGTGATGGAGCAACTACTGCAGAGAGCCAACCAGTTGATGATCTCTTCGGGAAGTTCACGTGGAGGATAGAAAATTTATCCAAGGTTAATCTCAGAAAATTTTATTCAGAGGCATTCACAGTGGGCGGCTGCAAATGGTTTATACTTGTGTTCCTCAAGGGAAACAATTCAGTCTGCCTCTCTATATATCTTGATGTGGCAGATGCTCCAAGTCTGACTTATGGTTGGACGAGATATGCTCAGTTTAGCTTGGCTGTTGTTAATCAGTATAATTCAAAACTTTCAGTCTGTAAAGAAACATTTCATCATTTTTAATGCAAAGGAGAATGACTGGAGAATTACGCTCTCAGGGAATAAGATAGAAAAAGGCGAAACTTTTGGAGACTTTATCTTCGTTTTTTTCTGTTTTGAGGTCGCATAAGAGGAGGAAAGGAGGGCAGCGCTGAGGAGAAGGAAGGCCAACTCTACTTTTATTTGAGAAAAGAGAGGCTTGCAGAGCTGTACATGGAAGAGGGAGGAAGTGTGCACGTTTCTGTAAAAAAAATGAAGAGGCCAATCCACGTCCTCTCGGGCAATTGATGAACGACTTTAGGAAGATATGTGTGCAGAAGTTCTGAAGCGGATTCTTCCGGCTAAGTTAAATGACGAAGAGGGAGATTCGGTTAATGAGGACAGGAGGATGCTCTGAGTTCTTTGTTATTATGATCTGATGAATTCTGCTGTGACTCTGACAAGGATCTGACGCATGACGAAGGGGAGAACAGCATATGATCTGACTGCATGGCATGGAGGAGATTCTTTTGGACATCCGACATCAGCTATGCTCTGTAACTCTCAATTACAGTGATGCAAATTGAATTGTTTTTAGCTGCTTCTGACGATTGTTCCGATTAATTCTGCTGATTTCTGCATCATAAATTTGAATGTTTGTTTTCTTTTATTCCGAAAGCTCCGTCCACTGTTGCGGATTCGAATATTAATGACTTATTTTATTGAAGTTCATAATTCACTAAATTCAGGTTCAATACTGAATTCTGTAAGTATGATGTCTTGAGGTCTATGCTCACAGTTACATCACACTTTGATTCCTGACATTGTGTTTATGTTAAACATACATTAAACACTTCTTGGTTTGAGCGCTGACGAGTTCTCCTTCTTAATTCTTCCAATGCCACATACATCACCTTGTGTGTTATAGATTGATCGCAACTTCTCTTAGAAATACGGGCCTGCGTTTTCTCAAAGTATAGATTCAAAATACATCTTGATGTTTAAATGAGCTATTCATGTGTGACAAAGATAAATTTGACAAGATAAACAATTTATTAGCATGTTCTGATGAATTTACATTACTTCAAGTCCGAGGTACCGCATATATTCCATCTGTCTGAGGTACCGCATATACTTCCATCTGGCAACAGTACTTGTTTGATTGTGAACACCAATTTGACGTTGCAAGCTGTTGATTCAACTGTCTACACACTAATTTTTCTGAAGAAGCTCTCATAAGCGCTCAGATGTCAACAAGGGCAACCTTAACTAATGAAATCTGATACACTCTGACGATTGCGCTGAATCTGATACACTCTGAAGAAGCTCTCATAATCGCTCAGATGTCAACAAGGGCAACCTTAACTAATGAAATCTGTGATCATGATGATTTGTCTGACAATTGCGCTGAATCTCTGAAGATCATACATCACCAAAATATCCAACTTTGAACAGATCCAATGCTAAGAAAGGACATCGGAACAGAGGATGCACTACTTATTGACACCTTGCTTGAATATTGAAGTCTAGAGGAGGAAGATTTCACTGTTGATTCGATCATATTGATTCCTATGTCTACGATGCTAAATGGAAGAGAGAAACTTTGGTATGTACTCCATCAGACAGTACTTATCGATTAGAGAAGGCACATGCTGGTGCCAACAGTCGGGAGATTCAAACAGTTGTGAGGCTTATTTTACCTGGTGAGCTGGCTAAGCATGCTGTATTTGAAGGAACAAAGGTTGTGAATAAGTTCATAAGTGTGTAAGTTTCAAGTTAGTCTACAAGGCTTCTCAATCAGTGTTTTTGGAGACCATTATTTTGGCAGATTTAGATATGCTCTATGTGCTGCTACATTAAAACTGTGTGCCGCTACATTAACACTTCATAGTATACTCTCTAGCGCTGAACATTGGATCTATTGTCCAAATGAAAATTAGAATTCGGATACTCAGGTTTATTATGGTACAATTATAGGCAACAGATTGATAGTATATCAGAATCTTATCAAAAAATTCCTTTGAATATAAACTCCAACGTGATACAAGTTTACAAGTATTGAACTTAACAATTTTTGTGAAAATCACAGCATTAAGAGGGAGCTAACTGTTCCATGCAAAAATCCTCTTCTCATGGTGCGCTAAAAGATATAAAAGGACCATATGAAAAGGTAAGGTGCATGTTGTCCATAGCTAGTCTCCTTCATGGACGTGGGGAGAAGCTTTCAGAACTGCACTTCATATTTATAATAGATCCCCATGAAACCTTAAAAGATGGCATCCTTAAAGATGTTTGGTCTCACAAACCTGCTTCCTATGACCACTTAAGCATCTTTGGTTTTGGTGTTTTTGTGAATAGAAGGGTTGCATTGAGGAACAAATTAGATGAGAAGTTTATGAGGGGCATCTTCGTGGGATATGCATATGAGGGTGAAGGGCTACAATGTTGATACACAGCCCTAATATTGTATTCAATCAAAAGAGTTGTACCTCTAGAGATGCCTCTAAATGGTCGAATTTCAGCATGAACAGCCATCGATTAGGCCTAATATTTATCCTTGAAAATCTCCATCCATGGCTGAAAATGATGATGAGCTAATGATATCTGAGCAGGATGATGATGGGAAGCATAATCATACTCCTGAAGGGAATATACAGCCACCATTACATGCCGAAAACAGCGGTGGAAATGATGCACCACAGCTCATTAACAATGACCTTGCACTCGTACTTTTTTGATCCATTGCCCAAGCATGTAGATCATTGGGTGAGGAAATCTGCTCGTACCAAGAGGCTTGTCAACAAATATGACCCCTTTGTACATGTTATTGGATGAGGGTGAGCCTCACCTATAAAGGCAAAAGTATGTGAGTGCCAAAAAAATGGAGTTAGCCATGTACAAGGCCTTTATCTCTTTCTACATGGCTATACAAAATCAAATTGTCGATGGTACATCCAAGTACAAGGCAAGGCTGGTTACTAAGCGATATGTGCAAAAAGAGGGCACACATTTCCAAAAAATGTTCTCTTGGGTGGTTGAAATGACCACAATTTGTGTGCTGGTTGCTTAGACTTGGAGTTACTCCAAATGGATGTCTAAACAGCCTTTTTGCATGGCAATTTAGATGAAGTATTGTACATGAAACAGCCAAAAATATATGCCATTCCTAGAAAAGGGCATCTGGTGTGCAAGTTGTAAAGGAATAATGTATGGTGTAAAACAAGCCCCCAATGAGTGGTATAAGAAGTTCGATGCATTCATGCTCAAACATGGGAATCAAAAAAGGATGATGATGGAAGCCCAATCATTCAAATGTTGTCTGCAGATGATATACTGCTTGTTGGGAAGAAAAAGAGCACTCTAAATGCTCATAAACAGCAGCTGAACAGTTCATTCTCAATGAAGGTCCTTGGGGAGCATATTCTTGGAATAAGAATAAAAAGATGTAGACATCGGCACACATTGTACTTATCTCAGAAAAGGTACACTGAAAAAGTGCTGGACAGATTTGATATGGTTGATTCATAGCCTCTTGGAGTCCCATTGAAGCCACATTTGAAGCTTTCCAAGGAAGATTGTCCAAAGATGATTGTTGGAAGTGAGGTAGGCCCAATAATAATATACACAAGTTTACAGGATCTTCCAACATAGGAACCTTAGCTTACACACCTTAAGACTTAAAATGAGATGAATGAGAAATAGAGAGAGGATACACAATTTATCAAAGTGTAATGGTAAGCTGAATGCTTACTTACACTATCTACAGGAATGTCAAATTACAATGTGTGTATACAAAACTGAATGTATGCTTACAGAAAACTGAATCTAGGCATAATTTAGGGATCTAGACACAAGAAATTGTGCATAAAGTGCCTAAGAGGTACGAAGTGTGTGTATGTGCAATAGAAGTGAATAGAAAAAGTTTAGAACTATTTGTGAAGCAAATCCTGATTCTAAAATTAGGGTTTCAGAAACCCTAAATCAGAAATCAACCTAAATAGAAAGATAAACTCCTCTTTGTGTTGAAGTAGAAGGCATAAAGCCTTGGAACAGCAGTAAGAAAAGAAGAACTGAATTAAGAACTTGCTACTTACAAAACTCCGCAAAAGTTGTGATGGTTGGCTGCCAAAATCTCCTCCAAATCTGCACCAAATCTTAGGAACACCTTCTCCGCTTGCTCCAAGGCTTGATCCTTGCTGATGATCTTGGTTGATGATCAAAGTGAACCCTAACCCATCTTTGTATAGTCTTAGGCTAGCTTGTTGGAAGTCAATGTACATTCGGTACATTTCCAGCAAATCACATTTTTGGACTTGGCATTTTTTGTACAGTTTGGGTAAAACTTTTTTAGGCTAGATAGATAGAGCTTGGAAAGAGCTATCTAGTGGTATGCTTCATTTTTCCAGAGGTCAGAATAGGGAGACAATCCAAACCCTTATTTAGCTCAAGATGGAAGAAAAGCATTTTTTGGAAGTCCAAACTTGAAATAGCTAGGTCATATGGTCACTAGGCCAAAAAGCACATTAAAATAGCAATCAATTTTAATGTAAAGCTATTTTCAGCGATCGTAATTTTTTTAAGCTATAAAAAGCAAACTCATGCGATTTAACTTAAAAATAACGACAGAAAGCTTTTTGGATTGCTAAAAGCTGAGTTTCGTTAAAATTAATCGCTAGAGTTTTTTTTGGAGGACTAAACCTATATAAGAAGCATGTGTGCAACACTCTTAAAAACAATTCACAATACTTAAAAACAATTCACAAGCTTGAAGTTCTGAAGCTTTGGAGGTGAAGATTTGGTGAAGGAGAGGCTACTCTCTTGGAGCAAGAGGTCTTCTACAAGTAGGAGGTAGCTATCTTTTGTAAGTTAGCCTTATATTCTGTTTTTAGGGTTTCTGCACCCTAATTTCAGAATTAGGGTTTGCTGATTTTCAGATTTGTTGCACTATCTTGTGAGAATTAGGTTCGCTTTGTTGCTCATTTGCTTCACAAACACTCAGATTATAAGAGCATAATCTGAATTTTGTATCATCTTTTTGGCTATTCTTCCATTAGTGAGTGCACCACATCATATGGTTGAGTAGTACTCCCATGTTGTAATTTGGACAACTATTTTTTAGTGAGTAAGCATCTTGCTTACATTCCCTATCCTTGTCTCAAGATCTCTTTCTTTCTATCTCTCACCTATCATCTTGATTAATTAAGTGTGGATGCTCAAAGGTTTTTAGTATTGGAATTATCCTGGGGCCCCAAATTCCAACATAGCTTTGGCAATGAAATCAACGAAAAGCTAGGAGATTGAGTTATTTTAACGATCTTGCTTTTGAAGATTAACGATCACCTTCTTGAGCCTACAATCTCTTGAATTCGCCATAAGGTAGGATAGAGAGTTGGCTTTCCTAAAAGCTCATGACTTGAGGATCATGAATATGCAAAAAAAAAAGTAGAAATTAGGCTTTTCTTGAATTGTTATACCTCTGATGACATAATGTCATATATCAAATGTAAACTCTTCTCAACTATTATTTGATGAGCTAATAAAAAATTTCGCTCTTCTATGACCAAAATTTGGCTAAGTACCAAAAAAAGGGCTGCTGGCTGACATTGTTTCCAACAATGATGGGAAGCAAACCATACAAAATGGTTCCATATGCATCAGCTTGTGGTTCACTTATGTATGCCATGGTTGCTACTAGGCCAAACATTGCCCATGTAGTGAGGGTGGTGAGCCATATTATTGTTAATCCCATTAAAGCTCATTGGGATGCAGTTAAATCTATGTTAAGGTATTTGAAAGGGGCCAAAAGTAAATGTCTCTGTTGTAGAAAGGATCCATTGGAGTTCATAATTTTGTGATTCTGATATGGAAGGTGATGTACATATACCTACATCCACAAGTGTATATGTGTACACTATTGCAAGAGGTGCTATGTCACGGTGCTCTAAGCTTCGGAGGATAGTAAAACTATCTACTACACAGGCTAAATGTTTTCCAGCCACACATGCTTCTACTACAAAGGCCAATTATATTTCAACCACGTAGAAACACAGCTTTGTTTGCTTGACAAGGCACCTACTCTTAGTTGTGATAGTCAAAATGCCATTCGTTTGGCAAAGAATGCCATGATTTATGTCTACAATGTGAGCTACTCAATAGTTTCTCTAGACTCTCTCCAAATGATGACTTAATTGATATGTGTGCAACTCATGTCCCATCTTTTTTATACATTTGCACCTAAAATAGAGAGTGCTCTTGAATGCTCTAGTGTGAATATGTGGCCATCATGCAACACACATTCCCACTATCCATGAAGTAGATTAGGATACCCCCTAGTTAGGGATCTTGGCTAAATATGACCTTGTCCAACACACACATGAGATGATCTCTATAGACCTGATGTCTAACACTCTTTCCCCCTTCTATTGTCCTCTATTCATGGAAGGAAAGTACTTGCAAACCAAAGCTTTTTCTTCCCAAGTAGAATCGATAAGCGATAATCCTCTACAAGCTACTAGATACTCTTGGATGATGCAATTCCTCAACCATTAATGTCTCCTATCTAGTATCCTATCTGAATGATTTGTGTTGTCACCTTCCTAAAAAGAAACAATACCCTCTATTAGATCATTCTCCCTAGAAATATACTTTCCAAGTTTACCAACATGAAATATTAAATGGACTCTACAATCAAGAGGATGCTCTAATCGGTATACAACATCTTTAAGCTTTTTAACTATCTTCCCAAGTCCACAAATCTTTGGTGAAAGCTAAGTCCACTTCCCTATAGATAATGAAGTTTACCTTGCTAACACTTGAATAAAGACTTTATCTCCTTCCTCAAACACTCTAGGGGATCTCTTTTTTTTCAACATAATCTTTAGCCTTATCAACTCCTTGATGCATCTTGGCTTTAGCTATTTTGCTTAAAGATTTGCTAAGAACTCTATAGCGCTAAGACATTTCTTTGGCATTCCTATGGTACTCGGGGTAGTGGGCTTCATGCCATAGTTGATCTCAAAAGGAGACATACCAATCACCTTATGAGATAAAATGGTATATGCAAGTTCCACTAATGGCAAATAATTATCCAAGTATGTCTAGCTCTCAGACACATGCCCTAAGAATATCCTCTAATATCTCATTGATATGTTAGTCTAACCATTTGTCTCTAGATGATCACCACTACTCATTTTTAATGACACTTTAAGCTTATCGTAGACAAACTTCCAAAAGTGTTTTATGAAACCAAAATCTCTATTTGATACTATGGATGTTGATAACCCATGCAATATGAAGAGATGTAGAATAAAAAGCTTAGATACATGTGGAGTTCCTACCGTCTCTTTCATGGGTATATAAAAATGAGCAATCTTGCTCAATCTATATATCGCTACTTGGATAGCATCCCACTTCTTTTGGGTCTGCAAAAACCACACTATGAAGTCTATGGAAATACTATTGGAAATTAGGTAGGCCCATAACTAATTCCAAAAGTCCCACAGGTTTCTAGGATCTACAACACAGATTCCAACATCTTCCAAATTTGACAAACATGAACATACATCAGTTAATCATACAATGATGAGATAAAGACAGAGAGAGATTAGACAACATGTACAAAGTGGTACGTAAGTCGCTGCTTACTCAGACTATCATATATACAAATGTCAATTTACAATGTGGGGGTCAAAATCTCAACCACTCTATGTGAACGGAAACAGATGGACGAGTGTATGTACAGAATTTACAAGAATATTCAGATGTGGGAATAGAAATCTGAATGTGTAGGAGATGTATGACCTGATAGGTTGTAGAAGAGTGAATATGAGTGACTGAAAGAGGAAAGATCAGTTTGAAACTGATGTTCAGTATATCCTAATCTTAATTTAGGCTATGGAAGACCCTAAATCAGATGTGTGTGTGATAGATCACATACTTACGGAACTAGCATAGAATGCTAACATGTTGGTGACAGAAATCCTCATACTCATGTGTAAACACCTTCTTTAACACCTCATCTGATGCATGTAGCATGCATGTACTGATTCTCCTTTATGGATGTGACTGTCTCCATGTATGCCGAATAGGACTCCTCCAGATATGGATGCCAATGTCTTTGAAGTACTCCATAATCTTCATGTAGAAGACAATCTTCAAATACATCATGTAGATAGATGATCGACACCACCAAGCTGCTGATAAGTAAGTCTTCTCCATAAGTAAGAGTCTGAGCACACTCTTCTCCAAGAAGAACTCCATGGCTGCTCCTAATATGCTTCAAAAGCTGCTCCATAGCTGCCCATATGTGCACCATGGCTGCCCCATGTGTGCATCAGCACAACCACCTCCAAGAGTGGCCAAGTGTTGGCGTTGGATTCTCCAAATAAGTGAGCACAACCTTGATTTTATAGGCTTCTAAGTCCTTGCGAAAAAATCCATAATAAAGCTGAATTCATGGCTGAAAATAAAGCTATCGCTGAATACAAGCTGATCGCTAAAAATGTGATCGCTAAATAAAAAGCTATCGTTGATTCTTAAGTTTGATTGTTATTTTTCTTTTTTAAATCCCTCATAAGCTTTTTAACTTATTAATTTTGCTCAACTTCAATTAGGGTTTTCTCCCACATGTGATCTCTGATGACTGAATGTCCTATACCATTAGAAAGCTCTCATCAAGCTCTTCAAGATAGGATCATAAAAATTTTACCCAAATTTTGTGCCAAAAATGATTAAGTACCAAAATTAGGGTTTCTGCCCTAAAAGGATTTTGGACTGATGTGACATTGATTTCCAACAAATACTATCCAAGCTGTGTTCTAGAGTCTCTAAAAGGTACAAGACCTAGTGCCTAATGCTTTCTACGTTGTTGACTTGACACATCACACATAAAGCATTGTCGAACATGTGTGTGGACATCTCTCTCTAATCCAGGCCACCAAATGAGGCCGAGCTGAAAAGAAGGCTGAGGTTACCAAAGTTCCATACATGCTGAGAAGCTAACATATAGGTTGAGAAGAGGTATATGGCTGAGAAACATGAGCATAAGCTGAAAGTACCTCGAGAATAGAGGTATGATGATGAAGGTGGTGTTGAGGCAGATTCTACTGCCTCTGCTACTTCCATGTGACTGATCCCAGCATGATGATGAGCTGATGGAAAGCTAATAGCTGCTTCTTGCTGAAGGCTAAAGCAAACATGTGCTAACAAAGGCAGGACAGGTACATGAGATTTTTCAATACACAGTGTTGGCTTGAAACAAACGAGCACGACTTCTTAAATTTACCGAAAAAATTAGATTGCCCCTGCGCATGGCTTTAGTGTATCGTTATGTGGGGTTTTTGTTGTGGCCCGATTTGAACCCAAAGTGGGCTGATCCCTTTCACACTTTCTTGATCACATGAATTTTTTAATCTAGTGAGGGCTACGCCCACTTGAAAGGTTGGGAAGCCTTTGGTTATGTACAAAAATGTACAAACAGGTATACAAACAACTTTCATGTGTGTACAAACATAACTACAGGATAAATATCCAACAGCCAATGCATCTCTGCCACATTATGAGAGTTGCTGGTCAACTCAGAGTCTCCTAGCAGAAGTTAGAGATTGAGAGAGAGAGAGATAGGAGGGAATGATTTAAAGAGAGAGAGAGAGGAGGGAATCCCCAGAGAGCAGGAGCTTTGCAAACTATGCCTCATGGGCAATGGAAGATTTGTATCTTCCTACGATCTGTTTTTTCTGACATAGTCCACCTAGAATGAGAACTGCTCTCAACTCAAGTTTCAGATGACTTTGAAAATTCATATACTTATAGTAGACTTCTCTAACTTTTCAATGAGCTAGAGCATGCTCAATTTGGACGCTGTTAGCCATAACAAACACTCTTTGCAAAACAAACTACCTGATACACACAGTCAACAGAATTGATTGAGAGAAAGAATTGCCTATATCTCTTGATTCACACATCCAATGAAGCTGAAACATTGGCTGTGGCCATCAAGTCTTGAAACTTTGAAGGTTGTTGCGATTAGACTTCTGTAGCTTTCTAATAAGCTATAGCATGCTCCATTTGGATATTGGTAGCTATACTAAATAGTCTCTACAAAAGAGACTACCTGTTACAAACAGTGAACAGACTTGATAGACAGATTGAGAATTGTCTATATCTCGTGATTGCCATATTCAATGAAGCAGAACTTTCGTTCTAAAAACTAGACTTCAATAGCTTCCCAAGGAGCTACAGCATGCTCAATTTGGACATTTGTAGCTATACCAAACAATCTCTGCAAGACAGACAACCTGTTACACATAGTGAACAGACTTGACACACAGATTTGCATATATTTCCAGATTCACATAGAGAATGAAGTCGAAACTTTGCAATGTGAAGATGAAACTTTGCATGACCAAAGTAGACTTCATTAGCTCTCCAACAAGTGTAAGATCACAAAAATTGGATGTGGTGAAGTACATGAAACATCTTCAACAAAATACACTGTCTGAGAAAGAATCTAATACAGAGAAAGTATGGAGAAGAAATGGAGCCTTCGGGGTAATCTCGAAATAGATATGACTCTTCTACAACATGGGGGTGCTCTACAACATGGGCATGCTCTACAACATGGGCATGCTCTACAACATGGGCATGCTCTACCTTACCCTCCTCTACTTGGATAGAAGTAGATCGATTCTTATATGCCGATTAACCAAGGGAAACACCTCAAGTGACTCTTCACCTTCCAAGGTGACTCTTAATCTTCCTTGTTTGGCCCTCCATCTATCTTGACTCTTGGTGCTTCAACTTCTCAATTTGGATAAGGTCTTGACTTTTGTGACTCTTGGGAACCTTAATAAATCTTTGGGCCTTCAATTTAATGCTAGAGCATGCATTATGTTTGTCCGTGAACTTCAAACTCTCGACAATGGGGATCAAGTATGAGAAGCATTTCACCTGCCCACATCCAACCTATTAAGCAATGTTGCCCCAGTACGCATACCGCATGGAAAGGTACTCATGAACAGTCCGGTAAGCTTCGTTGACAATCGGTACTTTCGGTTCGCTCAAAAATCGGGCCCAACTTTAGGTCATTTTTTTTATAATTGTGCCACAGCGTTCCCGTCGCTCGAGCCTAACGAAGTGAAATCACATGCCCATAGTTGATTCGGACAGGAATCGGACTGGAACTCGGACGGGTTGGAAAGCCCGTAACAAGACGGGAAAAACGTTTCGGACGTTATTGGACGTGACCTTTTTTTTTTCCCCAAAAAAATATTGTACATGCTCTAAATGAGATTAGAAACATAAATCAATGACATTTTAGCATAATTTCAATAAACACCAAAAGTATAGAGCTGAAATTAGATAGCAAACTAATATATGGTATCGGCATATCGCGAAATACAAAAAGTCTATAAATATGAGTGCAAAGTCATGTGACCAAAATATGCACATACTCATGCATGATCAGCAATCATCTTCCTCCACATACTCATCATCCTCCTCCTCCTCCTCATCATCATCATCATCATCATCATCATCATCATCATCATCATCATCATCATGTGTAGGGTTCTCTCTTGCAATAGTAGAACCCTCTTCTTCATGTGTATGTGATGTGGAAGGCATTGGTCTTGCTTCAAAAGATCCTTGTTCCTCAACGGACTCTTGCAATTTCAAGAGTCTATCATCATCTTTCTCTTTCTCAATCATATCTAGTGTAACTTCCATTTTTACAAATCCCCTTTCTTTAATTTTGGATGCAAGGCGTAGATTTGTATGTATGTAAGCCAATTTTTCCATATTTTTTGGAAGAAGCCTATTTCTTCTTTTTGTATGAATCAATGAAAATGTACTCCAATTTCTCTCACAAGGAGAAGCACATGTTCCTTGTGAGAGCACACGTATGGCAAGCTTTTGCAAATTGGGCGTGTTTGCCCCAAATGTTTCCAACCACTTGATGGGATGTTGCAATCTATCAGGATCCATTGTAATTGGCCGAGAAAATGTATTTGAGCATGACTTATATTTGTCCAGCTCATCAAAAAGAACACCTTGCTTTTTAAGATCCCCTTTTGTATATCTATCTAGAACATGCATCCACCCGTCATTAACCTCTCCATCACTATAAGGGCACTTCTCCCTCCAAATAGGATGAAGTACATATGCAGCAGCATGGAGTGGGGAGTGCAACATATTCCATCTAGTTATGCATAAAGCTTTTATCTCATCAAGCCTTTCAGGAATACTTATATTCAGCTTTGATACCTCTTCCACCATTCTATCCGTGAGCTCATAAATGAGGCCCACGGTGTCACCCTCTCTATCTGCCAAACGTAAGACTTTCAATATTCGAGCACAAATTGCCACTATTTCTTTCACATTCCTCCAAAAGAAAGCACTTAGAATAACATTGGACACATATTCTGCTTTTTTAGTACGAGCCACTTTCTTTCAAGTGTATTCAAGGCTTACCATTAATGACCGCAAGCCATTATACACCCTCTCATCAAGCATATTGGAGAGCATGATAAACATGTATGCAAAGCGTGTGGGTGCAGGCTTTACCAAATCCTTGTTGCTGAATTTTCTAAATAAAGCAAGAATAGTAGGTTTAGAAGTCACAAATACAACAACTTTTTGTGCATCTTCCAAAACTGATTTTATCCATGTAATGTTCCCAATGTCCTCAAAAAGCAAATCAAGACAATGGCATGTGCAACGAGTAAAAAAAAAATGAGGCCATTCAGCCTCCACCAAACAACCAGCCTTTATGCAATTTGTGGCATTATCCATGCACACTTGCACAACATTTTCAGGACCCACATCTAAAATAGCATCTTTCAATATGCCAAATATGTATTCTCCTGATGATCTCAAGAACATGGCACCATAAATGCAACAAACCATGACATTGATGATTGGTCTATTTCTATTATCCATTTGTCTTGTAACCTTGCAAGTTCATTTTCAATGCATCTAACCTCAACATGTAATTGCTTTGTGCGCACATTGGGATATGAAGGAGCCTTGAAAGAATGACATGCCCTTCCAATTGCATTAACCATCTCCAAAAAATATGGACTCCTTACTTTCCAAAAGGGGATATCCTCCGCAAAAAAAAAAAAAAAATCTACGCAATGCTTTCATAGCTTCATCTCTTGCTTGAGATTCCCATGCTCTATGCAATACCCCTTTGCCTTCTCTTTGTCTTTTAGGGGCTGATCCATATTGCATGCTCTCATCAAAATCATTCTCATCATAGTGACCTCGTGATGCATGGGATGTCACATTCTATTGTACATCATCCTCTTGTCATTGAAACAAAAAGATCATGCTCATTAGTAATAGGCACATTGCTACTTTCTCCACTCACTTTGGCATGTAATTTTTTGCATGTATCCATTGCATCAGTGGGTGCCTTAGAGCACTTGTCAACGCCAAAGCCTTTGAGGCCTAACACATGGGCCCTAATTCGATTTGGCCCCCCATCAAATGTGTGTCCACAATACTTGCATTTGCAAGTCCATTGACCTTTAGGTAGTTGCTTGACTTTTGAAACAAATTCCCATTCTTCTCCTTCTTTTCGAGGCATCCTTTGGGGAAGATCCTTTGTGAAGAAGCTTGAGTGGGGAAGGTGTGGCTTTGGTTGCTCAAGGATGTGAGTACCACTTGAGTGGGGAAGCTTGCTCTTCAGCCTTGCCTTGCAAGAGCAATGTGCGCGACGAAATAGCCCAAAATGGCCCGCGTTCGGGTTTTTTACAGTCGGCCAGCAAATATCTGCAACGACCCCTTTCGAAATGCATATCGGACTCGGACGTCTAGAAGCCAATAACGAACACCCGGAAAAAGTTTTCGGACGCGTTCGTTTCCAACTATGCCCATGCCTATAATCCATTAGCCCATTCAACACAGTGGAGCAAGCTTATAAGCAAGCTGCCACACACACTAGCCCCCATCTCCACCCTGTCTGCCTGCGTGTCATAGTCGCTACGGCTCTGCCCGAGTTGTTGTAGGCTTCTAGCCTCTGCTTGAGAGCATTGCAACCTCTGCCCGAGAGCATTGCAGCCTCTGCCCATTAACTCAAAGGAAGTGCATACTTTGCTTGAGACTGGAGTAGACTCAAGTTTGAGGGGCAAGCCCCAAGAGTCAAGAGTAATAGAGTCACTTTGAAGTTTGAAGGTTCAAGGTACCAGGTAGTAAGTAGAGCATCCTAAAGCTTTAACACTAGTGTTGTACCAAAACAAGACACTATAGTGTCCTTTTTTCTAATAAATAAAAAAAATCACACATACTAATCAAATAAAATTTTGAAAAAACTTTAAAGATCCATAAAGATCTATACCTAGATGCTCTATAAAAATATATATTTTAAAAACTAACATTTTTTGATAACTCAAAATATACAAATGATTGAATATGGTTGAGAAAAACTGTTTTTCTGTAAGCTTATATATGAGAAGCAAGAAATATCTCCATAAAAAGAATTTTCCTCCTATTGGAATCATTTTTCTAATGTTAATTTATTGTCATATTATCATTTATGAGAAGTCTTGGGAACTAGAAAAATCATTTTTATAATTAAAAAAATAGTACAATATAGGGTGCTCATTGTATAGTTATACACTTTAGTAGCCTTCTATATGATATTGATTCATAAAAACACTAAAATGGTTTGTGTTTTTTCTCAAAAACCATCATATAGTAGAATAAAGATATGCTACATGTCTTTGAACCAATAATTTTGTATGTATCTCACATACCACTAAAAATCTCAATATTTCATTGAATGGCCATAATCCTCTCTACCGAAAATAAAAATTCATCCTAAAAAATTAGGTTTTCTAAATGATATAAGGTATATATTATGAATCAAAATAATTCTATAAGCATTATAAACTATTTTATATAGAAAAAACTAGCATGTTAACTTTAATCATGTAGCATATGCAATATTTCCTCACAAAATGACCTTTTCTTAGCGTAGAAAAACAATGGTATTGTTTAACTTTAAGAAACGACATAGAAATTCGACTCCTAAGGTTGTCAAAAAAATATGTTTAGTTGTAATAATATCAAATAGTATTTTGATAACAAAAAATGATGCATGTTCATACCATCACTTTGCAAAATAATTCATAGATGACAAGACTGTCATATCACAAATGAGCTTCATTTTATGCCATAAACCTAGTAAAATTCATTACAAATCTCTAATTATCGATAGAAACATGTTGGAATATTTAAAATAAAAGATTTTATTGCATTTAAACCAATGAAAATAACAAGATCATGATTTTAATAAAAAAAACCTCTAACTTACAACACTGTAATTTCTACGCCAATCTTGAAATTAGCATCATAAAATTAGTGAATAAATATTAATTTTTATATCCTTTAATAAAAACTATATTTTTCTAAAAATATTCAACCCTTATGCCAACATGTTGCATAGTTACATTATAAATGGTTTCTTCTAGTAATCTAAAAAATTCATCAAACATTGACTGTTTTTCAAGACACTAAAGTGTCCAAGTACAACACTAGTGTTAAGCCTCCTCACTTCATTCAAGAATCAAGAATCAACATTGAAAGCTTTCATAGAGTCCTAAGCCATTGAGCATCAAATAGCCTACCCATTGCCCAAATGTCAATTTTAATCCTTTGAGCATCAAAAAACCACCCAAGTGACCCATCAATCCATTTCGTTCCTTTGAAGTTTGAATTTTCAGTGTCCAGTGTCCATCTTCAATCGTCTTAGCCATCATGCCTCGTGCCATTTCGATTGATCATATGACATTGATGTATCGTGTCACATACTCAGATGATATGTTTTTTATTTGTTATGTTACATGTATTTGGATCATGGATGATAGATCTTTCAAGCTTACTTCTTGGTTCACCGTTCTACATAGTTTAATCTTGACGTTATGCCAGACTCCAATTCTGACTTGTTTTTCATTATGTAATCCATTTCTCGAGATGTAATGGAGATGTTGGCACATGCTACTTTGTTCATTTTGTTGTATCATCTTTTAAGTATACTTTAATCTACATAGTTTGGTTTCAAATTACATTGATCATTCCATGTCCCAAGTGCCTGATGAATTGTGATATCATTCATATTACTCGTTAGTCTTTGATGGTGAGGTCACAAGTGACTCATGAGTATGTACATGTGTCATATATGTACATTGTATGTACTCAGTACTATGTAATATCATATATGTATGTATGTATGTATGTATGTATCATCTCTCTCTCTCTCTCTCTCTCTCTCTCTCTCTCTCTCTCTCTCTCTCTCTCTCTCTCTCTCTCTCTCTCTCTCTCTCTCTCTCTCTCTCTCTCTCTCTCTCTCTCTCTCTCTCTCTCTCTATCTATCTATCTATCTATCTATCTATCTATCTATCTATCTATCTATCTATCTATCTATCTATCTATCTATCTATATATCTATCTATCTATCTATATATATATATATATATATATATATATATATATATATATATATATATTGAGGTTGGGCGAGCCACACATACCCCGAGGGATGAGAGATTATGCAAGATATGTAGAGAGGCGGTGGAGGACGAGGAGCACTACACATGTAGATGCCAGGCATATGAGGACATCGGAGACCGCTACCCACATCTCTTCAGGGGGCCCAAAGAGATCAGGGCTTTATTGGGGACAGAGGACCAACGCCCTCTAGGTCGTTTCCTAGTAGAGCTCAAGAAGCACCGTGCATCACTCCAACAACAGATGGAGATACACCTGGCCCTCCCCCCTCAGACTTATATTACAGATTTTTTCAGACCCACAGCCACTCGAGGACCCAGCTCGATGCGGGGTGTCACATTACACAGAGCAGAGTAGCTTAGACGACAACGTCGACAACCGAGACCCCCACTCCGGAGAGCCAGTCCACATCAGAGAGAGATTCAGGCGATTCACGCACGCCATGACATGGAGATATGGAGACGTCAGTAGCGCACCCCTATCGATTTGGATGTTCAGAGCATTTTGAGGATCGCCATGATGCCTTACCCACCGATGCATTATATCCTACACCCACTCCAGGCATTTAGTGGGTTGTGATACCATCGAGCCTCCCCTCCCTATGCATATCATGTTTGTATCTCACCCATTGAGCATATAGAGTGCATACCCATAGCACCCCACACCCTTGATGCCAGTTACTATCCACTCCTTTTATACCCGTTTGTGGTACTCACACTTTATTTTCCTTTTGGGATCATAGTGGATTGGACCATACTGATGTGTATGTTTTGTCTCCTAGGCCGATTTTGGCCTCTAATAGACGTTAAAAAGTCTCTCTCTCTCTCTCTCTCTCTCTCTCTCTCTCTCTCTCTCTCTCTCTCTCTCTCTCTCTCTCTCTCTCTCTCTCTCTCTCTCTCTCTCTGTATGCATGCATGCATATGTGTGTGTGTATGTATGTATGTATATATATATATATATATATATATATATATATATATATATATATATATATATATATATATATATATATATATATATGTATGTATGTATGTATATATATATATATATATATATATATATATATATATATATATATACATACATATATATATATATATCCAACTCGTCTACCAAGAATGTCACAATCTCTCTTTTGGATCTCTTAATAGCAAGGTGGTAAAGTTCGTAAGGTTCGATACGGGTAAGGTACGTGAACCGACTCTTACCTCCAGGGTAAGGTTTGTAAGGTACGTTAGTGTGTGTGTGTGTATGTATATATATATATGTATGTATATATATATATATATATATATATATATATATATATATATATATATATATATATATATATATATATATATATATATATATATATATATATATATACATACACACACACACACTAACGTACCTTACAAACCTTACCCTGGAGGTAAGAGTCGGTTCACGTACCTTACCCGTATCGAACCTTACGAACTTTACCACCTTGCTATTAAGAGATCCAAAAGAGAGATTGTGACATTCTTGGTAGACGAGTTGGATAGATATTCTCGTGATTCAAGGACATAGAGATGCCTTTCTACAAGACTCCCACCAGATGAGTGGTGTATTGCTTCAGCTTACTCACATTTTCTCGAGTGCCAAAGGTGTACTAGAGCAGATCCCCCACAAAGCACAGACTCACTCATAGAGGAAGAGGAACACAAAACATGCAAATGACCACATGTCCCAACTTTCTGACATCCAAGATTGTGAGTCTCAAATCTGGAGGGCAAGACTACGAGATGCCCCACACACACACACACCCCTTTTTACCGACATTGCCCAAATGGAGCTCAAACTTCCTATACGCCTATCATGACTTTAGTTTGTACCTTCGTAGCATAAAGCTCCACTTTATATTCAATACCAAAAATTATCATCTTTGCACTTGCTTTTATTCCTTTCTGCCAATAAGCAGGTTTCCTTCTTCCTTCCTCCTTCGTCTCCCCTCCTCTCCCTCCTCTCTCTCTCCCTCTAGAAAAAATTGAAGGTCACACAGTTCCCTTCTCTTAAATTCATGTGACTTCCCCCCTACCTCATGATTTTAAGTAAGAAGCTCTAAAGCCCTCTCTCATTCAAGACAATCAAGTGCATTTAATTTAGTGCATTCCGAGCATTTGGCATTCAAGTACCAAGCCTTACACCAAAAGCAATTTCACAAAATTCTTTCTTAAATTCACAAGTTAGCCTCTATCTCATGACCTGAGGTCATAAGCTCTGAAGTCCTCTCCCACCCAAAGAAATCAAGTGCCTTCAATTTAGTGCATTCGGTGATTTAACATTCAAGTACCAAACCTTACTCCCAAGCTAATGCATGCATGCATACATACATCCATCCATCCATCCATCCATACATACATACATACATACATACATACATACATACATACATACATGCATACATACATACATACATACATACATACATACATGCATACATACATACATCAAGGCATTCTGGTGCATTCACTGCATCCAGTGCACATAAAATGCAACCACCGAAAGGAATAGGCAAGTAAGATGTGTAACCAACAAAATAAAAAAGCCCACATATATAGCTATAACACATAGCTAATAGAAAATTGAAGTCGTTTATAGCAGAAAGATAAGAGAATGTAATAATTTCAATATTTTATTATCAAATCACCTATGCACATCAACATTCATAAATAATCACTTGATGGCTCATGTGGCATGATACATCAAAACATAATATGCGTAAGGACCAATGTCTCAACTTCCATAAATTTGAAACATACCTTACAAGATGCAGATAACTAATTAGTACAAAACTATGATAATGTTTATCAAGAATGTAAATTCCAGGATATCTAACCGGTAGACATGTGCAAATATAAGGATCAAAGAAGAATGTCATCCATCATAAAGACACACACTTCATCAATGAACTCCAGTTACACTACAAGGATCATCTCAATGGCTGGGTATATCTCACCCCCAACATGGTTCTCTAGTAATCTGATATGTTCTCTTCGTCAAAGACACATCTTGCTTCTCTTGGCATAGACTGAAGGCCGGAGCACAACCTCTGCTTCTCAGATTTTATGTTCTTTGTTACACTTGGCACATACACTCACTCTTACGATGACCTTGCTTGGATAATAGCTCTACTGCATATGTTCTGCATATTCTGGCATATATGGAATTCTAGGTATGTTCCACTTAGACAATGGTGGTTTTTTTCATAAGTTCTTCCTGAGAAGCTGGTGAATAATTGCATAACTAAATCTTCTGCTCTCTTGCTACCTGGTGGAGATGCAGGGTTTGCAGATACATCCACCAATCTTAGGAATTATGCTTTACATCTTACTAACTCTATTCTCCAATGCTTCCTAAAAAACCCATAGTATATTGCCTCTCAGGACTCGATTCTCTTAATACAATTTTTTCAGAGAGTAAGTATTTTATAGAGTAATAGCGACAATGCTACTGAATCACTAATACAAGTTCACTTATCACTGGCCAATCTTCTCAGCAGCAAACCATTATCCATACTAAAAGTCTCAAGCACTAACTCCTATCCATGAAGATAGGAGGATTCAGTAGCAATGGACTGACTTATTACAGAAAAGATAAAACAAATGGCCCAAAGCATCATATCAGAATACTTGAGTCAAAGAGCTTAAACCTTGACAGCATTGTTCGATGACGTCATAGCTGCAGTTGATGCAGCAGCAGAATTCTCTTTGATTGATGCAGGTAAAGGCTCCGCTTTCTTTTTTTGTAAATTGACCCCATCTGTAACTAAATGAATTTCTCTGAGTACTTTACATGTTGAGTCTCTTTTCTAGAACTTCACAGTAAATTGTTCATACGGTGATCATACCACCACAATCAGTTGTTCCACTGGATCCAGATGCTTTACTTTCAATCTTCTCCCCATTGCTTTCTAGCTTTAATGGTGCTGACTCATCTTTTCCAGAATGAACTCTGGTGGGGAAAATTCTTCCTGCGTTCCCCCAACAGAATGTGCTCCTAAAATTTTATAAAATAAAAAATCAATCACCATTTGAAGTGGCTATAGGGCAAGGGTGCTCTAGTCTTATGTTTTGGCGCTGATCAAATGCAGAAAGATCACTACATAATGAGCACATGAAGGCTTGCAATACTAAGTGAGGATGCTTGTAAACATATGAACAGAAATAAGGTCCTTTATTAATGACAATGGTTATGGTTGAATTGCTATTCCAATGCCACGAACAAACCTTTGGCTTGGTAAGTTGATTGGCTTGGGAGCAACAGGTACTTTCCCTAAAATAGTCATTCCTCTTCGAGAAACTCCCGTTCTGATCACGAAAATAAATGATTAGAAGATATCCAAACCATAAAACAGGCACAAAGGTAAAAAAAGGAATCCAAATACCAAGGACACTATCTTGAAGTGCAACTCATTACAAGTTATCTATTCCTCGAAATAATACCTTCTTTCATTAGTGGCCATTTGCGCACAAAAAGGACATAAACCTTCTAATGTCGTTAGAGCTGAGAAGACTGGCTTACCAACCTTCAATGCACAGCAGAGTCATATTAGTACAATAATGCATCATAACATTAATGTTCAAACTAATCTGCCTTTTATGCTCCTCAAGACAAATGAATTTGTCAATAATCTTTGCAATTTATTGCACATATCTCCAATAAAGTGAAAAACCAAAATCTTTCATGTAAAAAGCACTGAACAGCAAATACTTATATACAACACCCATCATAAACTAAAAATTGCATGACGAACCTTCAAGTTGTGATGCAGTCACTTTGGATATACTTGATAACACTAAACTAAGCCATAGATAAACATGGATGACTAGAGCAGTAAATACCCAGAAAGAAATTTGGAATAAGATCACCAGTATTTCCTTTTATTGGAGGAATTAGACGCAGTCACTTTCGATGTACTTGATAACATTAAACTAAGCCGTAGATAAACATGGATGACTAGAGCAGTCAAAAACCCAGAAAGAAATTTCAAATAAGATCACCAGTATTTCCTTTTATTGGAGGAATCACATCTTTGACACAACGTTTTATAGAGCTTTCTTAATAAATTGCAAACTAAAGACATCCAGGTGCAAGCCCCCTCTGGTTTCCTTGTGGCTGATCTGCCATACCAAACAAATCAAGACCCTAAAAGCATCAGCTTTATTTCCGTTGTTGGAACTGGATCTTAAGAAAAATTAATCCAAGCTAGCGCACAATATGAAAAGTGAATATGAAGTTGTGAACCTAACTTTGTTGCCAAGATCAAGGATAGCTTGAAAGTACAGCTACAAGACCATGTAGATGGCGCTCAGCTTATCTCAACCTTCAAATTGAAGATGACTAAATAACAGCCAAAAAGTAGAATTATTTTATTGGCAAGCATCACATTCTCTTCTCTTACACTCTTTTAACATTACTCTTGCAATCGGAGACTTCAGAGTCCAAGCCCATTAAACAAGTGCCACTTTTGCGGTCATCTTTTTTATATATTAAGTAAACACTATAAACTCCCATACAGCAGAGTTATGTTTGATTTACAGGGTGAGACATTTATATTAAATGTGGAGTGAGACTGTCCAAATTACCAACAGATAGAATGAGTGATGCAGGAAACTTGTAACTACCATCTCATATCAGTGCCTAGATTACCATTTGGTTCTGTTATCTCATGACCAGTTATATACTATGATATCCTTTGCAACCTCATACGACTTCAGGAGTGTCTAAATGTATCACCAATGACTGTCAAACATCAAACTGGTAATTATATCAGGTGCATCTTTTCTAGCATATTATTGCACAATGATTTTTCTCCCTACTATTTATCTCAAGTTAGATGATGGAAATAACTTCTTCAAATGTCACATTGCATGATGTTGCTGTGTGAGTACACCTGGTACATTTGCAGAGCAATTCCCAGACAGTGATGATTCATTACTCATAGAGTCATACTACAAGTATGACGACCTGAAATGATAGTTGATGCATCATAAAGTAGCATGCAAACCGGCTGCAAAAGCAATGAAATGATCAGATGCTCCTCACAACTGCAGGTATTCCAAGCTCTTGTGATCAATCATCACCGACTATCATATGCTCTATCTGTCATGATTGTTCAAATGTTCATATTTCTCTCGAGAGTTTGCATCAATATATAATACAGAATGGTATGAAAACTGCAATGTTATGGATCACAAACCTAAGATATTGAATTCCGTCTATCTGTTTTCTTGTGTGCAGAATAGATTTGCTGGAACTGAAAACTGACAAATAAACCATGTTCCATGTGAGAATAACATTCTTCGCAGTAGTGCTTTGATAGAGAGAATTATTCCTTTCATACACAGCTCTGCTTCTACAAATCTAGACTAAAAGTTGTAGAAAGATTTGTAAATTGCACAACCGTTTATGTAAGAGCTTATGTGCCTAATTGTGCCCATTGGGATGGTCTTCATTATGGGCTGCTTCTAACAAACTGGTTTTCTCATGAAAATGCACACACCCACGTAAAATTCTGTTTGGAACATACTCGTAGAGCTTGTCATTTGTCAAGGAGAACGGCGTATGTTTAATTGCAGCTTGTAGCTAAGTTGATTTACGTGAAAAGATAAAAAAAGGAGGAAGCCATAAGTTAAAAGTTGGAAAACTTTTGTGAAGAAAAGGTGCCTGATTTAGATTGCTGCCAGCTACATGTAGAAGAAGGTTGGTATACATCATCAGGGCTCTCAATTGGACTTATGAAGGCTGGCACAGCAATCTATTGGCCCAAATTCAGTTACCACAAGATTTTCTTTTCTTTGATTGGTTCATCCTCAGCAAGTTATATCAGCACTCAGCCTTTCATATCTTGTTTTATCATTTGTACTTCAGCCTCATTTCTGTTCCTCTTCATCAGC